>JAAAKG020156986.1:0-30103 GCA_010014905.2 Druon quercuslanigerum | reverse complement strand
AATTTCGATTAATAAAATCAATTTTCAACCAAAAGAAAACAAATTTTTTTAAAATGTTTATTTTCAACCAAAGAAATAAAATTTTAAATAAAATTAATTTTCGTCTAAAAAAGCGAATTTTTGTATTATCAACTAAAGAAATTATTTTTTAACAAAAATGATGAATTTTAAACTAAAAAAAGGAATAATAAACAAAATACTTTAATTTTTAATAAAAACAGATTAATTTTTTAACTAAATTGTTGCATTTTTCGATTGTTTAATTTTCAAAAAAATAACAATTAATTTTAAACTAAGACGATGAATCTTCAACCAATAGAAACCATTTTCAACAAAATAGTTTCATGCCAAAAATGAAATAGTTTAAATTTCGATTAAAAAAATTAATTTTCAATAAAAAAATTTGTTTAATGTTAATTTTCTACTAAGAAATGAATTTAAAAATAAAATTATGAATTTTCAACAAAATAAATGGATTTTCAAACAAATAGTTGAATTTTTAACTAAAAAATATGAAGTTCTAATCTAAAATGAAATAGTTAAACTTTTTGTTAAAAAAATTAATTTTTGACTAAAAAGACAAATTTTTAATCGAATTTTTGAATTTTCAATTAAAGAAATTAATTTTTACTAAAAAAAGTAATTTTTAATAAAATAATTAAATATTTTCCCAAAAAAGATCATATTTCAACATATTTCCTTTTTAAAAAAAGTAATTTTCAACCAAAATAAAACATTTTTTTTAATGTTGAAAATTTTATCCTTTTTAGCGTAAATTCTTTAATTATCAATTAAAGAAATGAATTTTCAAGTGAAAAGTTGAATTTTGAATCAAAACAAATTAATTGTCAAACACACTGGCATTTTTCAACAAAATAATTAAATTTTGAAAAGATAAATTTTCAACCAGAAATGAAATAGTTTAAGTTTTGATTAAAAAAATTATTTTCAAAAAAAAAAAATTTCAACTAATTTTTAACAAAATAATGAAATATACAATCAAAAATAAAATTTCGATAAAAAAAAATTATACTTCAACTAAAAGAAAACAACATTTTTTTAAATGTTTATTTTCAACCAAAGAAATAAATTTTTAAATGAAATTAATTTTCGTCTAAAAAAGCGAATTTTTTAATTATCAACTAAAGAAATTATTTTTTAACAAAAATGATAAATTTTAAACTAAAAAAGGAATAATAAACAAAATACTTTATTTTTCAGTAAAAACAGATTAATTTCCAACTAAACTGTTGCATTTTTCGATTAATTAATTTTTAAAAAAAGAAATCAATTTTAAACTAAGACTATGAAACTTAAACCAAAAGAATGAATTTTCAACAACATAGTTTTATCCAAAAAATGAAATAATTTAAAATTTGATTAACAAAATTAATTTCCTATAAAAAAAACAAATAGTTTAAAAATGTTAATTTTCTACTGAGAAATAAATTTAAAAAAAAAAATTATGAATTTCCAACAAAATAAATGGATTTTCAACCAAATAGTTAAATTTTTAACTAAAAAAGTTAAGTTTTCAACCAAACATGAAATAATTCAACTTTTGGTTTAAAAATTAATTTTTCACTAAAAAGACCAATTGTTAACAGAATTTTGGAATTTTCAAACAAATTAATTCTCAACTAATTTGCGATTTTTATAAAAATAATGAAATAGTTAACCAAAAAAGAACACTTTTAAAATAAAATTATGAATCTTTAGAAAAATAAATATATTTTTAAACCAATAGTTGAATAATTTTTGACTAAAATGATCAATTTTTAATAGAATTTTGGATTTTTCAATTAAAGAGATTAATTTTTACTAAAAAAAAGGAATTTTTAACCAAATAGTTGAATTTTTTATTAAAAAATATTGACATGAAATCCTTAAAATTTCATTTTAAAAAATTAATTTTCAACCAAATAAAACAATTTTTTTTAATGTTGGAACTTTCAAACTTTTTTGTGTAAATTTTGAAATTATCAATTAAAAAGTGACTTTTCAACTAAAAAGTTGAATTTTTATCAAAACAGATTAATTGTAAAATAAACTGGCATTTTTAACAAAATAATGAAATATTTAAACAAGAAAGATCAATTTTCAACCGGAAATGAAATAGTTTAAATTTCTTTTTATAAAAATGTTTATCTTCAACTAAAGAAATTAATTTTACAATAAAATTATTAATCTTCAGCAAAATAAATATATTTTTAAACCTAAAGTTAAATTTTTAACTAAAAAATATGAATTTCTAATCTAAAATGAAATAGTTAAATTTTTTGTTAATTTTTGACTAAAAAGACCATTTTTTAATAGAATTTTTGAATTTTCAATGAAGGAAATTAATTTTTACTAAAAAAAGTAAATTTTAACAAAATAGTTGAATTTTTAATTAAAACATATTGACGCTCAACTAAACTTTGACATTTTTAAGAAAAAAATTAAATATTTTTTCAAAAAAAGATCATATTTCAGCTCGACATGAAATAGTTAAAATTTAATTTAAAAAAATTAATTTTCAACCGAAACAAAACAATTTTTTTAATGTTGAAACTTTCAAACTTTTTTGCATAAATTTTGAAATTATCAATTAAAAAAATTAATTTTTAACTAAAAAGTTGAATTTTTAATCAAAACAGATTAAATGTCAAATACACTGGCAGTTTTAACAAAATAATGAAATAGTTAAACTAAAAAGATCAACCTGACATGAAAAAGTTAAAATTTTTTTTTAAAAAATGTCCATTTTCACCCAAAGAAATTAATTTTACAATAAAATTAGGAATCTTCAGCAAAATAAATATATTTTTAAACCAATAGTTAAATTTTTAACTAAAAAAATATGAGTTTCCAGTCTGAAATGAAATAGTTAAACTTTTGGTTAAAAAAATAATTGTTGACTGAAAAGACCAATTTTTAATAGAATTTTTGAATTTTTAAATTAATTAATTAATTTTTACTCAAAAAAGTAATTTTATTATAAAATAGTTGAATTTTTAATTAAAACATATTGACGCTTAACTAAAATGTAACATTTTTAACATAATAATTAAATATTTATCTAAAAAAGATCAATTTTCAACCAAAACTGAAATAGTCAAAGTTTTGGTAAAAAAACATTAATTTTCGACCAAAAAACAAATTTCTACAAGATTTTTTGAATTTTCGACTGAACAAATTAAATTTAAACAAAAAACTAGGATTTTAAACCAAATAATTAAAAATAGTTGAAGTGTCAATCAAAACAGATTAATTTGCAGCTAAACTGTTTCATTTTTAAACAAACAAAAAATTAAATTTTTATAAATTTTCAACAACAAAAAATCAATTTTCAAGTAAAAATTAAATAGTTTCAGTTTTGTTTAAAGAAATTGATGTTCAACCATAAAAGGTTTATTTGAATCAAAAGTTGAATAAAAAGGGCTTGAAAATGGCAAAAAAGGACCTTACGGAATTTGTATCATTCAAAAAGTCGCAGATTTACCGCCAATTTGTCCAGCTGCCGAGTTCGGTGGAACTCGGATGCTTTCGGGATCAGTCAAGAACGGTTCGGAAGCCGAACCTCGGAATCTCGGACTTCTCGGACTCGGACTTGGGGTGGAACCGTGGAAGTGAACTGGTCTGTAGTTCGGTGAATCGGTGGGTGTATGGCGTTTGAGGTGGAGTAGGTGTATAGGAAAAAGACAGTTAGTGAATTACATCCTAACGATTTTTTGGAAAAAGTGAAGCGGCTCTCCTTGAGCCCAAAATTCTGAGAAATCGCGCTCTCGCGAGCTTCAACAATGGATATTCTGACAAATATTTCATCCACCTTTTGGTCACCTGATATTTGGTTACCTCCGAACACGACGTGGGACGACATCGCGCCGAATTCGACTAATAATTATGCGGACTATAGGCACTTATTATTTCCAATTCCTATGGCCATCATCCTCCTGGGCCTTCGATTCGCGATCGAAAGGTACAGTGACTTTTACCTACGTTTTTTTACTTCAATTACGAGTGTGCGGCGAGGTGCGGTTCCGACTCGGAAGCAAGGTTAATTTCTCATTTTCTCCAATAGTTGATTGGTGCATTTTACCGTTAGGGCTGTTTGGAAAGACTCATTAGCGTCATTAGCTTTCAAATTTGGAGTGAAAACTGCCGACGCCTCGACCTTCTTTCTATGAGTGGTACCCTTGTTCGTAATTACTAAAGTGCGAAAGATGTTTTGAAGTTGCGATTGTCACAATTGGGTGACTAACACTCGTTCCCTGGAATCACTGATTTCATTGGCTGTAAATAGAGCTTCGCAGTCTCAGATAAAATTAAAAACTCACAATTCCCAAAGAAGTGCTTGAATTTCTGCAGCCTAAAAAAGATTAATATTTTTAAAACAAAAAGGATCCATAATTTTCAATAAATCTTAAAACGAATTTAAAAAAATAATTTTTTTGACCAGAATCATTAAATTCTTAACCAAAGAAATTATTTTTCAGGAAAAAGATGAATTTTCAACTAAAATAAAAACGAATTCTTAACTAAATATTAACATTTTTAATTAAATAAATTAATCTTCAGCCAAAAAGATTAATTTTAACGAAAAAATTTTATTTTTCACAAAATAATAATTTTTGGCTAAAGAAGTGAATCTTCAGTGAAAAAGATGAAGTGTCAATTCAGAAATCTAATTTTTCTCGACCAAAAAAGCAGAATTTTTGACAAAATAGTTTTAACTACATTAGATATTAAAAATATTTAAATTAAAATTATTAAAATATAAAGTTAAATAGTACCAAAACATATATTTTTAGCCAAGTTGTTGATTATTTTTAAAAAGATTTTTCAAGAACAAAAAACGAGTTCTTAACAAAATGGTTGAATTTCCGATCCAAAATATTCATATAAAAAAAACATTAAATTCTTAAACCAATAAATTAATGTTCAAGCAATAATATGAATTTTTTAAGAAATAGTTTATTTTTTTAATCAAAACGATAACTTTTCAACCAAGAATATTCATTTTTAACAAAAATAAAAACGAATTGTCAACAAATATGAAAGTTTTAAGTCAAAGAAAGCAATTTTTAACGAAGAATATGAATTTTTAATAAAGTTCAACGTTCAACCAAGAAGATTAATTTAAAAAAAAAAGAATTTTCAAAAAGATAGGTAAATTTTTAATCAAAGAAATAAATCTTCAACCAAAAAGATTTATTTCAACGAAATTATTAATTTTTAACCAAATAATTAAATTCTTGACCAAAGAAATGTATTTTCAAGCGAAAAATGAATTGTTAACCAAATAGTTTATTTTAAAAATAAAAATATGAATCTTCAGTCGAGAAGTTTAGTTTTATACCAAAAAATACGAATTTTTGAGAAAGTAGTTTAGTTGATAATCAAAGATATGTATTTTAAACTAAAGTCCTTGTATTTAAAAAAAAATGAATTTCCAAATAAAATTATGCATCTTGAAAACAAATCAAAAATTAATTTTTAGTTAAATAGTTTATTTCTTAATTAAAAAGATGACTTAAAAAATTTTAATTCTTAATAAAAAATATTTATTTTGCAATCAAAAGATAAATTTTTAACCAAAAATATTATTTTCAATAAAATATTTTAAAAATTTAATCTAAGAAATGAATCTTCAGTCAGAAAGATGTTGAATTATTTTTTAAGCATAAAAAAAAGAATTTTCAACCGAAATATTACATAATTATGAACAAAAAGATACGAATTTTCAACAAAATAATTCTTTTTGAAACCAAAGAAAGGAATCTTCAAGGGAACAAAATAAGTTTTTAATCAAGCAGTTCAACTTTCAGCCAAGAGCATTAATTTTAAAACAGAAAGAATTTTCAACACAATTGTTGAATTTTTAATTTAAAAAAATTAAGCTTCTCCCCAAAATATTCATTTTTAACAAAATAATATAATACTTAACCAGAGAAATTAATCTTTAATTAGCAATATAAATTAGTAACCAAATAGTCTATTTTTCAAAGAAAAAGATTAATTTTTAATCAGAAAGGTGAATTTTTGACCAAATAGTTTGGTTTTTTACCAAAGATATGGATTTTAAACTAAACTTATTATATTCAAACAAAAAAATTAATGTTCATGAAAAGAAATGAAGTTTAAAATAAAATGATGAATCTTAAAAAAAAACAGCCAAATAGTTGATTTTTTAAACAGTTGAATTTTCAACAGAATAGTTAATTTTTCAACCCAAGAAATTAATCTTCAGTCAAAACAATAAATTTTAATTCAAAAAGATTAGTTTTCTACCACAAAGAAAGATTTTCGGACAAAATAATTGAATTTTAACAAAATAGTTACATTCTCAACTAAAGAAATTAATTTTGAACGCAAGAAATGAGTTTAACCAACAATATTAATTTTATACAATTTTAAACCCAAAAACATAAAATTTGTATCAAAAAATATAAGTTTTTATACAGAAAAATATTCATTTATTTAATTGACTTAGTAGTGTCTCGCAGTTTAAAATAAAATTAAAAACTTAGATTTTCTAAACACTTAATTGGTTTTCAACCAGAAAGATTATTATTTTACATAAAATAATTGAATTTTCAACAAAAGAGATATATTTTCAAACCACAAACTTTAATTTTTAATAAAATAGTTGAATTTTAAAACGAAAGTATAAATATTCAACCAAGAAGATTAATTTTTAAACGCAGTATTTAAATTTTTAACCAAAGGAATTAATCTTCAAACAGTAAAATGAATTTTCAGTCAAACAGTTGCATTTTTAACCCGAAAAGATAAAATATCCAACAAAAGAGATAAATTTTCAAACTTAAAAGAAGAATTTACAATCAAATAGTTGAATTTTCAACTAAAAAAATGATTTTTCAAATAAAATGATGAATTTTCAACAAAAAAAATAGTTTTTACCAAAAAAAAAGAATTTTGTACAAAATATTTAAATTATCAACAAAAATAAATTAGTTTTCAAAAAAAAAATGATGAAATTTCTGCTAAAAAAAATAATTTTTAACAAATTAATTTATTTTTTATACAAAAAAAAAATGAATCTTTAACCAAAAAGGAGAATTTTCGACAAAATAGTTTAATTTTTAACCTAAGATGTGGATTTTTAATTCAAATTATTGCAATGAAAAAAGGATAAAAGGAATTTTCAACTAAAAGAAATAAAATTTCAAATGAAATTATGAATCTTCAACAAACAAATTAATTGTCAATAGAAAAAAAAGGTTCAATTCGTTTTTCAACAAAAGAAATGAATCTTTAAAGAAAAAAATGAGTTTTTAATTCAGCAGTTCGACTTTTAAACAAGAAGATCAATTTTATAATAAAATAGACGAATTTTTAAACCAGAATTATAAAATTCCTGACAAAAGAGATTAATAAGAGAAATTTCAACCATACAAATGTGGAAGTTAAATTTTGCAGTTAAAAGAATTATTCTCAACCCAACAAAAAAATCGAAAAAATAGGTTAATTTTACGCAAAAAAAGAATCCAAGAATTAATATTGAACATAGTTCTTCCAGAGTACGGTTCTTTCAAGTCATTCCGTTTTTGTTGTATTATTTTCCGCATTTTCTAATAGCTTTTCCCTCGTTTCATGCAAATGTAAGTAGTTTCCGGGTTTCTCATTTCAAAGTGTCCCAGAATTCAGCGTCATTTAAATTCAAATTCAAGTCGGTTGACAAACAATTTTGAATTGCGAAAGCAGTAAATGCAGACTTTAGGAACTTTCGAATCTTTTTCCATAAACAAAAAGAATTCGTTTCCTTTTTTTTTTTTTTTAAAGAGACGTCCCCATTTTCTAATTTTTTGTCTGTCAACTAAATGAAACAAATTGATAAGGAAATCCAATTTTTTTTTTTGAATGTTAATTATTTTTGATTGAAAAGTCTATTTTTATAATTTTGTTTAAAAATTAATCTCTTGGTACAAAGTTCTAATATTTTACTAAAAAGTCATCTTCCTTAGTTCAAAATTAAACTGTTTTGTTGAAAATTCCTCTTTTTGATTTTAAAATTAATCTCTTTTGATAGAAATTGAGTCATTTTTGGTTAAAAATTCATTGTTTGGTTAAAGATTAATTTTTTCTTGAGGACTCACAATTTTAGCTGGAAATCATTCTCTTTATTTCATTGTTGTTTGAAAATTGATATTTTTCGTCAAAAATTCCATTACTTTGGCGAAAAATTTAACTATTTCGTTGAAAATTCTTTTTTTGTTTTTTTTGGATAAAAATACATTTTTTAATTAATAATGTAACTATTCCATTTGTCTTTTTTTTTTTAGAAAGTCCGTCTTTTTGGCTGAAAATTAACCGTTTTATTGAAAAATAGTCCTTTTGGATTGAAAATTTCCTTTTTAAAGTATTTTTTATGGGAAATTCATCTTTTTTTATTGATGAACTTTTTGGTTGAAAATTCAACACTGTTCTAATTCAACTATTCTATTCGGTTTTGTGAAAGTCATCTTTCTGCTAGAAACTTCGACTTGTAGTTAAAAATTCGTCCTTTTGGGTTGAAAATTTATATTTTAATGTCGATAAATTCGTCTTTTTTGGATTGAAGATGAATATTTTTGTTGAAAATTTGACACTGTTCTAATTCAACTATTTGGTTAAAAATACAACTGTTTTTAGTTGAATTTTATTCAGTTTTGTTTAAAAATTCAACTCTATTGGTTGAAATATCATCTTTTTTATTGAAAATTATTTTTGTTTTGGTTGAGGATTCCCTATTTTGTTAAAGTCATCTTTTTGGTAGAAAATTCGACTGTGTAGTTGCAAAATTCGGCCTTTTAGGTTGAAATGTTTTATTTTAATGTTAAAAATTCATTTTGTTGTTGTTGAAAATTCGTCTTTTTTATTGAATATGTAAAATTCAATTCTTTTGGTTATAATTTTATCTTTTTTATTAAAAATATATTTTTGTTTTGGTTGAGGATTCAACTATTTTGTGAAAGTCATCTTTTTTTGTTGAAAATTCAACTGTTTTTAGTTGAATTTTATTCTATTTTGTATAAAATTTTAACTCTTCTGGTTAAAAGTTCAACTGTTTTTAGTTGAATTTTATTATGTTTTTTTTTTTTTGAAAATTCAACTATTTCATTAAAGTCATCTTTCTTGGTAGAAAATTCATCCTTTTGGGTTGAAAATTTATATTTTGACGTTGAAAATACATATTTTTTGTCGAAAATTTTTCTTTTTTTATTTGGTTCAAAATGCAACTGTTTTTAGTGAAATTTTATTGTGTTTTTTTTTAATTCATTTCTTTTGGTTGCAATTTAATTTTTTTTTATTGAAAATTATTTTTGTTTTGGTTGAGGATTCAACTATTTTGTGAAAGTCATCTTTTTTTGTAGAAAATTCGACTGTGTAGTTAAAAAATTCGGGCTTTTGGGTTGCAAATTTATATTTTAATGTTGAAAATTCATTTTTTTAAATCGAAAATTCGTCTTTTTTATTAAAGATTTAAAATTCAAATATTTTGGTTGAAATTTCATCTTATTTTATTGAAAATTATTTTTGTTTTGGTTGAAATTTCATCTTCTTTTTTGAAAATTATATTTTTTTTTAGGATTCAACTATTTTGTGAAAGTCATCTTTTTTGGTAGAAAATTCGACTGTTTTGTTAGAAAATTCGTCCTTTTGGGTTGAAAATTTATATTTTATTGTTGAAAATTCATTTTTTTTAAATCGAAAATTGGTCTTTTTTTATTGAAGATTTAAAATTTAAATCTCTCGGTTGAAATTTCGTCTTATTTTCTTGAAAATTATTTTTGTTTTGTTTAAAATTTCATCTTCTTTTCTAACAGTTATTTTTTTTTTTTTTTGGTTGAGGATTCAACTATTTTATGAAAGTCATCTTTTTTTGTAGAAAATTCGACTGTTTTGTCAAAAATTCGTCCTTTTGGGTTGAAAATGCATATTTTAACGTTGAAAATACATATTTTTTGTCGAAAATTCGTCTTTTTTTTATTAAAGATGAACATTTTGTTGAAAATTCGTCCTTTTGGGTTGAAAATTTATATTTTAACATTAAAAGTACATCCTTTTTGTCGAAAATTCGTCTTTTTTTATTAAAGATGAACATTTTGTTGAAAATTCGTCCTTTTGTTTGAACATTCGTCCTTTTGGGTTGAAAATTTATATTTTAACATTGAAAGTACATCCTTTTTGTCGAAAATTCGAACATTTTTGTTCAAAGTTTAACGATCGTCTAATTGAACTATTTGGTTAAAAATTCAACTTTTTTAGTTAAATTTTATTCTGTTTTTTTTTTTAAATTCAACCCTTTTTATTAAAATTTCATATTCTTTTTTTGGAAATTATTTTTGCTTTGGTTGATGATTCAACTATTTTGTTAAAGTCATATTTTTTAGTAGAAAATTTGTCTGTTTTGTTAAAAATTCGTCCCTTTGGATTAAAAATTTATTATTTGTTGTTGAAAAGTCATATTTTTATTTGAAAATGAATCTTTTTTTATTGAAGTTCAGTTTTTTTTTGAAAATTCAACTCTGTTCTAATTCAACTATTTGGTTAACAATTCAACTGTTTTATTTAAATTTTATTCTGTTCTGTTTAAAAACTCAACTCTTTTGGTTAACATTTCATCTTTTTTTTTTAAATTATTTTTGTTTTGGTTGGGGATTCAACTATTTTCTTAAAGTCATTTTTTTTATAGAAAATTCGACTGTTTGGTAAAAATTCGGCATTTTGGCTTGAAAATTTTGTAAGGAATTAAATATTGTGTTAAAAATGCGTCTATCTATTTTATTTAGGGTTGAATTTGTATAAAATTTAATTTTTTTATTCAAAATTCGGCTGTATTGTTTTTGATAAAAGTTGTTCTTTTTTCGTAGAAAAGTAATGTTTTTTGCAGGAAAATAAACTTTTGTTTTAAGTTAAACTTTTCGGGTTGAATTTTCAACTGTCTTCGAAAAAATCGTTAATTTTGTTGTTGTAAATTCTACTGTTGGTTAAAAACAACTTTTGTTGTTGAAAATGAAACTATTTGGTTTAAAATTGATCTTTCTTGCTTAAAAATGAGCTTTCTTATTCAAAATTCATATATATTTTTAATTATCATAGTATTTTATAAAATTTAAAAATATTTTATAATATATTTATTTTTTAAAACTTGTTCGCTGTTTCTTCTTTCTTGACGCATTTACTAAATGGAAATTAAGTTCCATTAATTATTAATTAAAAATATGCACTTTTTAATTAGCACTGACGTATTGAAAGTTTTACGTATCAAATTTAAAATGCAAATTAATTAATTTTCACTGTTCTATATTGGGATTTTTTTTACTGTTATGAGAATGAACTGAAAGATAAAAATTTTTATCACAATTTTTCTCACGTATATTATGTTTTCTTTTTTTATTTTAAATTTTATATTAAGAATCCAGTTATATATTTTTTACTGCGACAAATATAATTATTTTTCACTTGTTGAGACAACTTTCTAGAGGTCACTTGAGTAAAAAATGGATGTTTGTGGAAATCAATAGTTTTCAGTTATGTTTTACCTGAATGCATTGAATTGTTTGACCTTCCCTTTCATAACAGAAACTTTCTTGGAAGTTTAAACTTTAACTTTTTAATCTCTTTATGACTGAGGCTTTAAGATTCAAGATAAGAATCAAGTGCAATTTAAACATTTGCTATAGATTTCAGTACTTCCTATTCAAGAAAAGAAAATCAAATATGTACATACCAGAAATATCTGCTTCTTTTGCAGTAACTATTCCATTTTTTATTATTTTATTCTACTATCTTATTAAGGATTTAAAATGGATTTGTATAATCAAGAATACTTTAATTTAAATTGAAATTTTTAGGATTTTTTTTTAGTGATAAATGTGATAAATGTTCAAGAAAATTCCCTTTCTCTCTTTTTTTTCGCTAAAATTCGCACTGAATTAAGGGAACCTAATAATAATATCCGACTATTTTGGTTGAAAGTTATTTATTTTTAATTGACAATTCTCCTATTATACTTTTAGTGGATAATTGTTCTCTGGTTAAAAATTCTACTATTTGGTTGAAAATTTGTATTTAATTTCTTGAAAATTCAATACTATTCGGTGAAAAAAGTTATATTTTTTGGTCGAAAATTTAACTGTTTTGTTAGAAATTCGTCCTTTTTCATTGATAAATGATCTCTTATAAACGAAATTTAATTTATTGATTCAAAAAGCAACTTTGTTCTTGAAAATTGATCCTTTTTTTATGATTCAACTATTTTGTTAAAAATTCATTTTTTATTTTTAAAAAACTTGAGCTAGTTGGCTTAAAATTTTAAAATATAATAATTTTATATATATATCTATAAATAATATTATCAAAACATGAATCGAAATTTAATTTGACCTGCGTTATTGACCTTAAAAATATAGTCGTTTTCCTTCAAAAATTTTGGCTTCAAAAACAAATTTTTGTTATTTTATTAAAATTTTAAAAAGCAAGAAAAAAATAATTTTATTGCCAAACTTCGTATGTATATAATTTCTTTGATTGAAAATTCATCTCTTTCTTTGAAAATCTAACTCATTTTTTTAAATTCAGTCTTTTTTATGTTGAATTTAAGTAGTTTTGATTTTAAAAAATAATGTTTTTGTTTTAAATATCAAGTATTACATTTTTCGTTGGTTGTTGTTTTTTTTTGGTTGCAAGTTAAATACTTTTTTGAATTGAAAAGCCTACTATTTTATTGAAAAGGAACTTTTTTGGTACAAATTTATATTTTCGGGTAGAAAATTCAACTGTTTTGTATAATATTCATCTTTTTGACTCGAAAATTCCAAAATTTGGTTGAAATTTTATTTTTCTTTATTGGAAAGTCTTTCTCAGTTGCAAAATTGTCTTTTTGGCTTACAAATACTTTTCTTTAGATTAAAAATGATTTAAAACGATTGAAAAATTTTAAAAAATGTTTGTTGAAAAATCAACTATTATATTTCTTGTTAAGACTTTATTTTTTCTGTTGAAAAGTCGTTCTTTTCTAAACTGAAAATGTAACTTCCATTTTTGATTAATAATTTATTTTTTGATTGTAAATTTAACTATATTATTAGGTATTTCATATTTTTGGTTTAAAATGTAACTGTTTTGTAAAAAAAATCGTGCTTTGGACTTGAAAAATATACAATTTGGTTGAATTTTTTTAAAATGATTGGAAAATCGTTTTTACATGCAAAATTCTCTTTTTGATTTAAAAATTTATTTATTTAAGTTAAAAATGATTAAACCCGACTTAAAATAATAAACTTTTTTAGTTGAATAATCAACTATTTATTACATTTCTTGTTAAGAATTCACCTTTTTCTGTTGAAAACTCGTTAGTTTTTTTCTTTTTTGAAAATTAAAAAAATAAAAATGTAGCAATTCCAATTTTTGGTTAATAATTATTCTTATTAAATTGCTAATTCAACTCTATTGGAAGATGTTTTATATTTTTTCGTTAAGGATTCAAATATTATGTTGAAAATTTATCATTTTTGCTTTAATGAAAACTGTTTGTTATTTAATTATAATCTTTCTTGGTTGAAAATTTACCTACTTGTTTAAAAAATAAAGTATTTTAATATAAATTCATTTTGTTGTTGTTGAAAATTCATCATTCTAGTTGAGAGTTAATTTCTTTGTTGAAAAATTGAACTTGTTTGTTGAATTTTCTACATTATTTACCTAAACTAAAGAATTTATTTTCATTTATTGTGAAAAATTGATCTTTTCTAATTGAAAATATAATTAATTGGGTAAAAGTTGAACTATTTTGTTTCAAGTTTTTTGTTTAAATTATCTTTTGTGGTTGAGGATTCAATTATTTTGCGGAACATTCGTTTTTTATTGATTCCAACTGTTTTTTAATTAAAACTAAAATATTTTTTGGCTACAGTGTCATCTGTTATATTTTTCGTTGAAAAAAACTTTTTTGCTTGAAAGTTAAATATTTTTTTATAAACGGAATTGTTTAATTGGAAAATATTTTTGTTCAAAACTTAACTATTTGGTTAAAAATTCCTCTTCCTTGTTTGAGAATTAACTTTTTTATTGAAAATTCAACTTTTTTGTGAAAAAAATTGTCTTTTGGACTTGAAAAATCTACAATTTGGTCGATTTTTTTATAATGATTTAAAATCATAAACTTTTTCAGTTGAATAATCAATTATTTATTACATTTCTTGTTAAGAATTCATCTGTTTCTCTTAAAAACTCGTTAGTTTTTTTTTCTTTTTTGAATTAAAAAAAAAAAAAAATGTAACAATTCCAATTGTTGGTTAATAATTAATCTTATTAAATTGCAAATTCAACTCTATTTGAAGATGTTTCATATTTTTTCGTTAAGGATTCAACTATTATATTGAAAATTTATTGTGAAAAATTGATCTTTTTTAATTGAAAATATAATTAATTGGGTAAAAGTTGAACTATTTTGTTTCAAGTTTTTTGTTTAAATTATCTTTTGTGGTTGAGGATTAAATTACTTAGCTGAACATTCGTTTTTTATTGATTCCAACTGTTTTTTTATTATAACTAAAATATTTTTGGCTGAAGTGTCAACTATTATATTTTTCGTTGAAAAAAACTTTTTTGCTTGAAAGTTTTTGTTATAAACGCAATTGTTTAATTGGCAAATATTTTTGGTTTTTCAAAAATTAACTATTTGGTTAAAAATTCATCTTTCTTGTTTGAGAATTAACTTTTTTATTGAAAATTCAACTGTTTTGTAAAAAATTTGTCTTTTAAATTGAAAATTTCACAGTTTAAATGATGTTTTAAATATTCTTGATTAAAAACACTTTTGTAGTTTCAAAATTATCTTTTAAAACGCTGATTTTTTGCTGAAAGTTAACTGTTTGGTTGTAAACGCAAGTGCTTGCTTGTCAAATATTTTTTTGTTTTTCAAAATTTAACTATTTGGTCAAAAATTCATATTTCTTGTTTGAGAAATAACTTTTTTAATTAAATATTCAACTGTTTTGTAAAAAAAATCGTCTTTTGACTTGAAAATTTCGCAGTTTAAATGCTTTTTTTTTTGGATTCTTGATTAAAAACTTTTTTTTTAGTTTAACATTGAAAAGTTAACGAATTGGTTGAGATTTTTATTGCTTTCTTGAAACTTGATCTTTTTTAATCGAGAATTTAACTAATTCTGTAAAAGTCAAGCTGTTTTTTTTAAATTATTTGTTTTGGTTGAGGATTCAAATATTTTGTTTAACGTTCGTTTTTAAAAAATTTAATTCAACTTTTTTTTTAAATTAAAATATTTTTTGGTTGGAAATTGATATTTTTACATTAAAAATTCAATTACTTCGTTGAAAATTAACTTTTATGTGGGAAATTCAACTTAACCTTGTAGGTAGAAAATTCTGCTATTTGATTAAACTTTCAATTCTATAAACGCAATTGCTTGGTGGACTAATATTTTTTGTTAAAAATTGCACTATTTGGTTCAAAATTCACCTTTCTTGTTTGAAAATTAACTTTTTTCTATTGAAAATTCAACTGTTTTGTAAAAAAAAATAGTATTCGACTTGAATATTTCGCAGTTTAAATGATTTTTTTTATATTCTTGATTAAAAAATCTGTCTTAGTTGGAAATTTGTCTGTTTGGTTTCAAAATTAATTTCTTTAAGATAAAAACGATTTAAAACTATTTGAAATTAAACACTTTGTGGAAAATTCGTCTTTTTGATTTGAAAAGTTATCGATTTGGTTAAAATTTTGTTGCTTTCTCGAAAATTGATTTTTTTAAATCGGGAATTTAATTAATTAGGTAAAAGTTATGCTGTTTTGTTGATTTTTTTTTAAATACCTGTTTTGGTTGAGGATTTAATTGTTTTGTTTAACGTTTGTTTTTTTCAAATTGAATTCCACTTTTTTTTTAAAATTAATATTATTTTTGGTTGGAAATTAATATTTTTAAATTAAAAATTTAATTACTTAGTTGAAAATTAACTCTTATGTAGGAAATTCAGCTTTTTGATTTGAAAATTTAACTATTTGGTTAAAAATTCATCTTTCTTGATTAAGAATTAACTTTCTTATTGAAAATTCAATTGTTTTATTAAAAAAATCGTTTTTGACTTGAAAATTTCGCAGTTTAAATGATTTTTTTTATATTCTTGATTAAAAAATCTGTCGTCGTTGGAAATTTGTTTGTTTGGTTTTAAAATTAATTCATTTAAGATAAAAATGATTTAAAATTAAACTCTTGTGCAAATTTTTTAACGATTTGGTTTCAATTTGGTTGGTTTCTTGAAAATTGATATTTTTAAATTAAAAATTCTTCTACTTGTTAGAAAATTAACTCTTTTGTAGAAAAATTCGTCTTTTTGGTTTGAACATTTATTATTTTTTTGTATTGCTTTGTTAAAAATTTTTCTATTTCTAAACGAATTCAGCTGGTTGAAATTCCGTTTTTGTTCGTCGAAAATTATTTTTTTAACTGTAAAATTACCTATTTTTTTAAATGAGGTACTGTGTTCTGTAAAAGGCTGTATAAGCATCTAAATCAGGGCCTAAAATGTTTGGAATTTGAGACTGCATTCCTTGCATTACAAATTAAAAAACCGAACTACACACTTTCTATCGGACGACACCACATTTTAGGCCCTGACCTAAATGAGATTAAAGGTTAAAGTTTCACGACTTTATCTCGAACCTGGTGACTCTAATATGTATCTTAAAATTCAACAAAGTTCAAATTTCTTATGAGATTTTTTATGCAAGTGAAAAATCTTTAAACCGTTTCAAGCTTTCATAGCCAAAAAATTCAATTTTACTATTATTAATTGATATTTACTTTGAAAAAATAATTGATTTTTGCTGAATGAAATATTTTTCGATTTAAAACTATTATTTATCTGTGATAAAGGCATGATGTTATCAGAGTATGGATTATGAGTCATGTTTACCTGTCTCGAAGTAGATTGATGCAGGCTTCACAATCGTTTTCCTCTTTTCCCCCTTTTTAAAGAATTCCTCTTTAAGAATTTAAAAAAAAATCGACTTGTATCTTTGAAAATTTAATAATTTTATTGAAAATTGACGATTGATAAAAAGTCATATTTTCGGTAGAAAATTCATTTTCCTTGGTTGAAAATTAACTTCTTTGTTGAAAAGTAATCTGTAATCATTCGTCTTTTTTAGTATAAAATTTGTTCTTTTGAGTTCAAAATTTACATTTTTTATATAGAAAAGTCATTTTGTGATTGAAAATTCATTTTTCTTTCCTAAAAATTTACTTTGTTGTTAAAAATTTAACTGCATTTAAAAAAAATTATTTTTTGTTGTTAAAAATTCAATCATTTGGTTAAAATTTTAACTGGTTTAAATATCTACTATGTATTACATTCTTCATTAGAAATTGATCTTTTTTTGGTTGAAAATTCAATTATTTGGTTAAATGTTGAACTACTTTGTTAAAAACTAATTTTTTTTTAAGATTCATGTCTCCGGTTAAAAATTTCAATTTCAATTTTTGGTTGAATATTGATATTATTCTAGTTAAAATTCCAACTATTTTGTTGAAAATTGATGCCTTTTTTGTTAAAAATTCTAAATTTTCGGTGGAAATTAGTTCTCTAATTTAAAAATAATCGGTTTAACTGAAAATTCAACTATTTAGTTGGAGATTTTTGTATTTTTTTGAAAATTCATCTTCTTTGGTTAAATTTTTTCTTCGTTGAAAGTTAAACTACTTTGTTAAAAATTATTTTTTGTTTGTTTGATGAATCATGATTTAAGTTGAAAATTAATTTTTTTGGTTTAAAAATGAACTTTTTTTTGAATATTTGTCTTATTTTGTCGGTGAAAAGTAATCTATCGAACTAAAAATTCAACTATTCCATTTTTGAATGGAAATTGACATTTTTTAGTAGAAAATTCATGTATTTTGTTGAGAAATCGTTGTTTTTTTTGGACAAAATTTATCTTCTCTGATAAAAATTCATATTTCTGGTTAATAATTCAACTATACTTGGTTAAATTTGAACTACTTAAATAAAAATTAATTGTTTATGTTTAAAGATTCATCATTTAAGTTGAAAATTCATCTCTTTGGTTGAAAAATTAACTATTTTGTTAAAAAATCGTGTTTTTTAGTAGAAAATTTGGTTCTTGGTTAAAGATCATCTTTTTAGTTGAAAATTTAAGTCTTTTCGTATGATAAATATTCTATTTTATTGAAAATTCATAGTTTTCTTTGAAAATTGAACAACTTTGTTAATAATTAAAAAAAAAAATGTTTATCATAGATTTTCAAAATTCGTGTCTTTGGTCGAAAAATAAACTATTTTGTTAAAAATGTGTGTTTTTTAGCATAAAATTAATCTTTTTGGTTGTAAAACGAACTTTTTTGTTCAAAATTTGTATTTTGTTACTAAAAATTATTCTGTTTAACTGAAAATTCAACTATTCCATTTTGGTTGAAAACTGATATTTTTGACTAGAAAATTTTGTTTGTAGCAAATTTATCTTCTCGGTTGAAAATTAATTTTTTTAAAAGTTGAACTACTTAAATAAAAATTAATTTTGTTTGTTTGTTAGAAGATTTATCATTTCATTTGAAATTTCATCTTTTTGGTTGAAAGAATAACTATTTTGTTAAAAATTAAAGTTTTTTTAGTAGAAAATTAATCTTCTTGATTGAAATTCCACCTCTTTGGTTAAAAAATGAACTATTTTGTTAGAAAATCTTTTTTTTTAGTAGAAATTTTTTTTCTTAGTTAAAGTTCATCTTTTTAGTTGAAAATTTAACTTCTCTTACTTTGGAAGTGAAACTTCAATATTAAAAAGTGATTTTTTTATTGAAGATATGTAATTTCAATTAAAAATTAGTATTTTCATATGATAAATGTTCTATATTATTGAAAATTCATGTTTGTCGAAAATTAATCTTGTTGGTTGAAAATTTATCGTTTTCTTTGAAAAGTAAACTACTTTGTTAATAATTAAAAAAAATATTTATCATTAAATTAAAAAATTCGTCTCTGGTCGAAAAATAAACTATTTTGTTAAAAAAATTTGTTTTTTAGTAGAAAATTAATCTTTTTGAATGAAAAACGAACTATTTTGTTCAAAATTTGTATTTTGCCACTGAAAATTATTCTCTTTAACTGAAAATTCAATTATTCCATTTTTGTTGAAAAATTATCTTTTTTACTAGAATTTTTTTAAAAAATAAATCTATCTTCTTGGCCGAAAATGCATTTTTTTTAAAGTTGAACTAATTTTTTTCTTTTTTGAAGATTTATTATTTTATTTGAAATTTCATATTTTTGGTTCAAAAATTAACTATTTTGATGGAAATTCATGTTTTTTAGTAGAAAATTAATCTTTTTGATTGAAATTTTACCTCTTTGGTTGAAAAATGAACTTTGATGATTGAAAAATAAACTATTTTGTTAAAAATTCGTATTTTGCCACTGAAAATTATTCTATCTAACTGAAAATTCAACTATTCCAGTTTTTTTTTTTGAAAGCTGATCTTTTTTACTTGCAAAATCGTTGTTTTTTTGTAGTAAATTTATCTTCTTGGTTGAAAATTAATTTTTTTGTTTGAAGTTTTATCATTTCATTTGAAAATTCATCTCCGTGGTTGAAAAATGATATTTTTGGTTAATAATCCAACTATACTTGGTTAAATTTAAACTACTTAAATCAAAATTAATTGTTTATGTTTAAAGATTCATCATTTAAGTTGAAAATTCATCTTGCTGGTCGAAAAATAAACTATTTTGTTAAAAAAAATTTGTTTTTCGGTAGAAAATTAATCTTTTTGGATGAAAAACGAACTATTTTGTTCAAAATTTGTATTTTGTCACTGAAAATTATTCTGCTTAACTGAAAATTCAACTATTCCATTTTTGTTGAAAACTGATCTTTTTTACTAGAAAATTTTTGTTGTAAATTTATCTTCTTGGTTGAAAATAATTTTTTTTTAAAGATGAACTACTTTCATAAAAGTTAATTTTTTTTGTAGGTTTATCATTTCATTTGAAATTTCATATTTTTGGTTGAAAAATGAACTATTTTGTTGAAAATTCATGTTTTTTAGTAGAAACCTAATTTTGATTTTTTTAGTTGAGGTTTCATGTATTTAGTTGTTCACTAGTTTTTTTTTGTTTATAAAAATGTATATTCTTGGTACGAAAGACATTTTTTTTTATAATTCAACCATACTTCGTTGAACTACTTTATAAAAATTAATAATTTTGCTTAAGATTCATGATTTAAGTCATAAATTAATTTCATTAAATGAAAAATAAACTATTTTGTTTAAAATTTGTGTTTTTTAGTAGAAACCTTTTCTTCTTGGTTTAAAATTCACCTTTGATGATTGAAAAATAAACTATTTTGTTAAAAATTCGAATTTTACCACTAAAAATTATTCTATCTAACTGCAAATTCAACTGTTCTTTTTTTTTAAAGCTGGTCTTTTTTACTTGAAAAATTATGGATTTTTGTAATAAATTTATATTCTTGGTTGAAAATTAATTTTTTTTAAAGTTGAACTACTTTGATAAAAATTTATGTTTTATTATAAAAAAAATAATTATTTCAAATTGAAGTATTAGTAAAAAAATATATTTGAAATATGTTAGGGTATTTAAAAAATTCCAAGAAATTTGTAATATATAGTTAATATATAGTTAGTATATAGTTAATAAACTATTTTTTTGTTTGTTTGAGGATTCATTATTTTATTTAAAAATTCATCTCCTTGGTTAAAAATGAAGTATTTTGTTGAAAATTCTTTTTTTTCAGTAAAAAATGAATCTTCTTGTTTGAAATTTTACCTCTTTGGTTGAAAAATGAACTATTTTGTTAGTTTTTTTGTTCAAAGTTTATGTATCCATCTGAAAATTTAACTACTCCATTTTTGGTTGAAAGCTTATCTTTTTTACTTGAAAAATCGTTGTTTTTTTGTAGTAAATTTATCTTCTTGGTTGAAAATTAATTTTTTTTTAGGTTGAACTACTTTGATAAAAATTAATTTTTTTGTTTGAAGAATTATCATTTCATTATAAAATTCATATCTTTGGTTAATTATTTTGTTGAAAATTCTGGTTTTTTAGTAAAAAGTTTAATCTACTTGATTGAAATTTCACCTATGGTTAAAAAATGAACTATTTTGTTCTTTTTTTTGTTAAAAATTAATCCATCTAATTGAAAATTTAACTATTCCATTTTTTGTTGAATTTTGATATTTTTTAATTGAGGATTCATCTATTTAGTTGATAATTCGTTTTTGTTTGTTTGTAAAAATGTATCTTCTTGGTTCGAAATTCATTTTTTTTGTTGATAATTCAGCCATACTTCGTTGAACTACTTTAATAAAAATTAATACTTTTGTTTAAGATTCATAATTTCAGTCACAAATTAATTTCATTGAATGAAAAATTAACTATTTTTTTTTAAATTTGTGTTTTTTAGTAGAAACTTAATCTTCTTGGTTGAAAATTCACCTCTGGTTGAAAAATGAACTGCTTTGTTAAAAATTCGTATTTTGCCACTGAAAATTATTCTATCTAACTGAAAATTCAACCATTACATTTTTTTTAAAGCTGATCTTTTTTACTTGAAAAATCGTTGTTTTTGGTAGTAAATTTATCTTCTTGGTTGAAAATTAACTTTTTTTAAAGTTGAACTGCTTTGATAAAAATTTTTTTTTTTGGTTTGAAGATTTATCATTTCGTTTGAAAATTCATCTCCTTGGTCGAAAAATTAACTATTTTGTTGAAAATTCCTTTTTTCAGTAAAAAATTAATCTTCTTGATTGAAATTTGACCTCTGGTTGAAAAATGAACTATTTTGTTAAATTTTTTTGTTCAAAATTAATATATCCAACTGAAAATTTAACTATTCCATTTTTGGTTGAAATTTAATATTTTTTAGTTGTTATACTTGGTTGAACTACTTTAATAAAAATTAATTCTTTTGGTTAAGATTCATAATTTCAGTCACAAATGAATTTCATTGAATGAAAAATTAACTATTTTGTTAAAAATTCGTGTTTTTTAGTAGGCAGTTAATCTTCTTGGTTCATAATTAATATTTTTATTTGGAAGTTGAACTACTTTGTTAAAAATTAATTTTTTTGTTTGAATATTGATCATTTTATTTGAAAATTCATCTCTCTGGTTAAAAAATTAACTACTTTGTTGAGAATTCGTTTTATATTAAATTAATATGGTACCTAAAATAATTTTATTTAAATAAAAATTATTCCTCTATTTTTCCACATATTTGAGTAAAAAAATCGCCCTTAAACGATGTGGTGATTAACATAATTTATTTATTTAATAGGTATTGCTTCAGTCCAGTGGGGAGGTGGCTTGGAATAAAAACAACCAGAACAAAGCGAGCACAGCCAAATCCAATATTGGAAAAGGCTTATGCCAGCAAACACATTAAGCATAAGCAGGTATGATTATTTCGAAATATTGACTTCTCAATTTGGATTCAAACCCGTATTTTTGCTTCAAATATTACTTGAAATCGAAATTGAAAGAAAAGAATAGAAAAAACTCTTTTCGAATAATCAATAATTAAAATTGGAAAGTTGTGAATTTTTATTACCTACTGTTTATACATACTTAAAAATCATTATTGTTCGACTTTATATAATTATCCTTGTTTCTTCTCCAAAAAGTCCCTTATTTCTGTTTTAAAAAATGGAAAAAAGTATTGCGTAGTTTAGTTTTGTCTTTATTTCTCTTGGTGTATATTTTAATAAGTTCCTAGACTTATACGTTAAGAAATAATGATAAAAAGTGACTAGGGAAAAGAATTATCATGCTTTGTTAATTAATTCAAATTTTCTGATAAATATTCTCTTCAAGGAACTTCAAGGAAACTTTTTAGTTAGTTTTTAAAATGAAAAAAATGACTTTAATCACTTTTCTTTCAATAAATTGACCCGTGGGTTAACCGCTATTAAATTCAGGGCTCTTCTTATTTCTTTTCGAATTCATTTGAAATATTTTTTAGTGTTAAAAACTATTTAAAAATATTTTAAATATCTTAAGGCATTTTTAAAAATTCCAAGAAACTTCTGATATATTTAAATCATTTAAAGGGGTTTTAATAGATTTCAGTAATTTGAAGTGATTTTAAAGGTTTTAGGATTTTTTTTTGTAAATTCCAAGAAATTTCCAAGAGTTTTACAAAGTTTCATGAGATTTCACAAGATATTATTATAAGGTTTGAAATATTTTAGGATGAAATATTGAATATTTTAAAGGCTTCGAAGGATTAAACAAATTTTAGGATATTTTAAAATAGTCCAAGAAGTTTGTAATAGATTTCAATAAGTTTTTTTTTAATTTTGAGGAATTTCTCAGAGCTTTAAAAAGTTTCATGGGGTGTCAGAGGATTTGAAATATTTTATTGTATTTAAAAAGATTCCACGATATTTGTAATATATTTCATTAATTTGAAGGGAGTTGAATAAATTTTAAAGAATTTCAAGTACTTTTACGTATTCCCAAGAAATTTTCAAAAGCTTTGAAAAATACCAAGGGATTTTAAAAGATTTTACAGGATTTGAAACATTTTATGTTATTTTAAAAGATTCCAAACGATTTAAAAGATTTTATGGTATTTTTTTATGAATTCCAAGTAATTTTAAAGAGCTTCAAATAATATCAAGGGATTTAAAAATATTTTATAGTATTTAAAAATATTCCAAGATATTTTAATCAATTTTTAAGAATTTCAGGAAATATTAGATTTAGTATCCCAAGGGATTTTCAATAGATTTCAATGATTTGAAGGGATTTTAAAGAAATATGTTAATTTGTTAATTAATTTGTTTAGAAGGATTTGAAATTATTTTTGACTTAATTTGTAATAAATTATTAAAGTAATTATTTGTAATAAATTTTAATAATTTATAGGGATTACAAATATTTTGAAATATTTTAGAATATTTTAAAAGATGCCAAGAAATTTTAAATAAATTTTAATAAATTGAAGGTGTTTCAACGAATTTAAAAGATTTTAGAGTATTTTGACAAATTTCGAGACATTTTCAACAGGTTTAAAAAGTATGAAGGGATTTCAAAAGATTTTACCGGATCTTAAATATCTTACGGCGTTTAAAAATATTCCAAATAATTTCACTGATTTTAGGATATTTAAAATAATTGGAAATATTTTGAAGTATTTAAAAATATTCCAAGATATTTTAATCAATTTTTTAGTGTATTTTCATGGGATTTTATGATATTGTATTTTTCAATATTTCAATGATTAAAAAATGTTTTAAAATATTTTCAAAGATTTCAAGGAATTTTTAAAATATTTCAATGATTTGAAGGGATTTCAAAGAATTTAAAAGATTTTAGAGTATTTCGACATATTCCGAGAATTCTTAAAGAGCTTTTGGAAGTTTTGCAAATTTAATGAGATTTCACAAGGTCTCATAGGATTTGAAATGTTTTAGGACATTTAAAAAAATTCCAAGACATTTACAACAGATTTGATTAATTTGAAGGTATTTCTTGATATTTTGAAGGGATTTAATATATTTAAAAATATTTTAGGGAATTCAAAAAGATTAAAAAGATTTTAGGATATTTAAAAGAATCCCAAGGAATTTTCAATAGATTTCGATATTCGAAATTGTTCGCAAAATTTAATGAGCTTTCTATAATTTAAGGTATATCAAGAAATTTTTTAAGGTTGTGGGGTATTTGAAAAAATTGTGAGGAATTTTAAGTAGCTTTAAAAAAATGCAAGGGATTTAAAAAAAAAGAAAAGATTTTAAATATCTTACGTTATTTTCAATAGATTTTAATAATTTTGAGTAATTCTAAAGAATTTTTAAGATCTTGGGGTATTTTAAAACATTCCAAAAAATTTGTAAAAAATTTGAATAATTTGAAGGAATTACAAATATTTTGAAATAGTTTAGGATATTTTAAAAGATTCCAAAGAATTTTAAATAGATTTTAATAATTTGAAGGGATTTTAATGAATTTAAGATATTTTAGAGTATTTTTACAAATTCCAAGAAATTTTCAAGAGCGGTGAAAAATATCAAGGGATTTCAAAATATTTTACAGGATTTGAAATATCTTATGGCATTTTAAAAGCTTTCAAATGATTTTAAAGATTTGAGGGTATTTTTAATAATTCCAAGTAATTTTTAAGAGCTTCAAAAAATCTCAAGAAATTTCAAAAGATTTTAAAGAAATTTTCAAGAATTTCAGGAAATAAGGGATTTAATGTATTTTCATGGGATTGTATAACATTATATCATTAAATATTTTAAAGGATTCCAAGGGATTGAAAATAGATTTTAATAATTTTGAGGGATTACAAACATTTTTAAATATTTTAAGATATTTAAAAAGAATCAAAGAAATTTTAAATAGATTAAAATAATTTAAAGGGATTTTTACAATTTCAAAAGATTTCACAGGATCTTAAATATCTTATGGTATTTTAAAAGATTCCAAATGATTTCAATGTTTTTTGGTATTTAAAAAAATGTCTAGTAATTTTTATGAGCTTCAAAAAATATTAAGGGGGTTGCAAAAAAGTTTCACAATGATCTGAAATATTTTAAGGTATATTAAAATATTCCAAGATATTTTTATCAACTTTCAAGGATTTCAGGAAATATCAATTTTTTGTATTTTCATGGTATTTTATAATATTGTATTTTTAAATATTTTAAAGGGGGTTAAAGATTTTTTTCAATAGATTTTCAATAAATATCAATGATTTGAAGGGATTTCAAAGAATTTGAAAGATTTTAGACTATTTATACAAATTCCGAGAATTGTTAAAGAGCTTTTGAAAGTTTTGCAAAATTTTATGAGATTTCACAAGGTCTCATAGGATTTGAAATATTTTAGGACATTTTAAAAGATTTTAAGGAATTTTAAATAAATTTTTAATAATTTTCAGTGATTTCCTAGGATTTTAAAGATTTAGGATATTTTTAATGATTGCAAGAAAGTTTTAATAGATTTCAGTGATTTGAACGGATTTCAAATATTTTAGCGAATTTGAAAGATTCCAAAGAATTTTCAATTGATTTCAATAATTTGAAGGGATATCAAGAAACTGCTTAAGATTTTAGGATATTTAAAAGAAAATTAAGGAATTTAAATTATCTTTTAAAAAATTCAAGAGATTTAAAAAAAGGATTTGAAATATCTTACGTTATTTTTAATAATTTTAAGGGATTCTAAAGGATTGTAAAGATCTTGGAGTATTTAAAAATATTCCAAGAAATTTGTAATAGTTTTCAATAATTTGTAGGGATTACAAATATTTTGAAATATTTTAGGATATTTTGAAAGATTTAAAGGAATTTTAAATATATTTTAGTAATTAAAAGGGATTTAAAATTTTTTTAAAGATTTTAGACTATTTTTACAAATTCTGTGAAATTTTCAAGAGCTTTGAAAAATATCAAGGGATTTTAAAATATTTTACAGGATTTGAAATATCTTATGGTATTTTAAAAGGTAATTGAGGTATGACAAGAGATTTTTTAAGATTTTGGGGTATTTTTAAAAATTGTAAGGAGTAGTAGCTTTAAAAAAGTTCAAGAAATTAAAGAAAAAGATTTGAAATATCTTACGTTATCTTTAATAGATTATAATAATTTTAAGGAATTTCAAAGGATTTTTAAGGTTTTAGGGTATTTAAAAATATTCCAAGAAATTTGTAATAGTTTTCAATAATTTGTAGGGATTACAAATATTTTGAAATATCTTAGAATATTTTAAAAGATCTTAAATATCTTATGGCGTTTTAAAAGATATCAAATGATTTCAATGATATTAGGGTATTTAAAAAAATAATTTAATTTACAACATTTAAAAAAAAGAACTTTAAAAAATATTATATATATATATAAAGTTATATTAAAATATTCCATGATATTTTTATCAATTTTCGAGGATTTCAGGAAATATCAAATTATGTATCTTCATGAGATTTTATAATTTTGTGTCTTTTAACATTTTAAAGAGTTCTAAAGATTTTAGGATATTTTAAAAGATTCCAAGGAATTTTAAAGAAATTTTTAATCATTTTAAGGGATTCCCTTAAGGATATTTTTAAAGATTCCAAGAAAGTTTTAATAGATTTCACTAATTTGAAGGTATTTAAAATATTTTGAAATATATTTTAAGCAGCTTTATCCAAATTGAAGGGATTAAAAAAAAGGTTTTGCATTATCTTACGTTATTTCTAACAGATTTGAATGATTTTAAAGAATTCCAAAGGATTTGAAATATTTCAGGGTATTTTAAAAGATTCCAAGACATTTTTAATATATTTCAATAATTTGAAGGGAATTCAAAGAATTTTAAAGATTTTAGTTTTTATTTTAGATTCCAGGGAATTTCCAAGACCTCTGCAAAGTTTCATGGGATTTCACAAGATTTTTAAGTATTTTAAAAGATTCCGAGGAATTTTAAATATTTGAAATATTTGAAGTCATTTTACAAGATTCCAAGACATTTATAATATATTTCAATAATTTAAAGGTGTTTTAAAGAGTTGAAAAGATTTTCGTGTTTTTTTGTTTTGTTGAAATTCCAAGTAATTTTCAAGAGATTTTTGAAAAATTTCAAAGGATTTAAAATATTTGAAGTCATTTTACAAGATTCCAAAGAATTTTTAATATATTTTATTAATTTGAAGAGATTGTAAAGAATTTTAATGACTTTAGCGTAGTTGAAAAAATTCCTATGAATATTTAATAGTTATAAAAAGTGTCAAAGATTCTTGAATATTTCAGTTATATTTTTAAAAAATTCCAAGGTATTTTCAGAAGATTTAAAGATTCTCAAGGAATTTCCAGGATTTAAAGGAATTTTTCTATGGTTTTAAAGAATTTCGTAGAATTTCATAAGATATAACACGATTTTATAGGAGCTATAATTAAAGGGATTTTTAAATTTCTCAGACAATTGTAATACGTTTTTCAGAATTTTAGGAAAGCTTTTACGATATTTTAAAAGACTTACAAGGAATTTTCAATTGATTTTAATAATTTGAAGAGAATTTTAGAATTTTTAAAGAGTGTAGGGTATTTTAAAAAACCCATTGCAAGCATTAAAAAATTTCAGGAAAATTCTAAGGTTTTAAATATTTAGAGTATTTTATTATGATGTCTAGGGGCATGTGAATAAATTTAAAAGGACTTTTTCAAAGTTTAAAGGGATTTAAAAATATTTCAAAGGATTTTAAATATTTAGGTTTTTTAAACGAACCCAAGATTTTTTTAATAGATGACAATAATTTAAAGGGATTGCAAAAGATTTGAAAGATTTTGGGATACTTTGAACACATTTCTGAATGATTTTAAGTTATTTAAAAAAATTTCGTGTGCTTTTAATTTTAAGCAGCTTTAAAAAAAAATCCAAAGGGATTTTAAAAAAGGGATTTAAAATATCTTACGTTATTTTTAATAGATTGTAATAATTTGAGATGATACTAAAGGATTTAAAAAATGTTCCGTTGATTTTAAAATTTCAAAGGATTTGAAATACTTTAGGGTTTTAAGGTGTTTATAAATATTTTAAAGGATTTAATAAGATTTCTAATGATTTAAATGGTTTTAAAGGATTTTAAAAGCTCTGTAGAAATTTTAATAAATTTTTCAAGAATCCAGAAAATATTTTTTAAATTCATTTTGAAGTCACTCTGTATTTTTATTAATAATTAATCTTGAGTTCTTTAAAATTCTCTTAAATTTTTTAATTCACTTGAATTCTTCTAAATTTACTCACATCTACGCAAATCAGTGGATTATTAATTTTTGTTTAATTTTTTTGTTAATATAATTTTTACGTCTTTGAATTTAACTAGAATTGATTAGAAATCTAATGAATTGAATTCCTGTAAATTCAAAAGTTCCGATAACGATAAATTAAAAATTAAAATTGTTTTATTGCATTTAAAAAAGATTCTATATTAAAACTCTGACAAACTAATGATTTTTGATTTTTATGTACGATTGGTAAAGGAAAATGAAAAATTAGTGTGGGAAGAAACAGGGAATTTAAAAAATACCGTTTTTTGGTCACCCTGTAGACTGTCTCTAAACGTAGGTACATCATATCAGAATTCAGGACAAAGCTTTGCGTGTCTTTTATAATTATGTATGCGAACTCAGTGTACAGGCTGGTATTACTCAGGTGATTACGTCTTTTTTTTCTTCACGCATCGAAGGAAACACCAAGACTCGAATCAATACAGAACAGGAAATATCCAAATAGATTTAGTTATTGATTTTTTTAAATTATATATTTTGTGTCCTGTTCGAGATTATTCAGAATTGAAATGAAGAGAAATTAAATTTGAGTCTATACTATTATTAACATTTTTTTAAATTTATAATTGAAGAGTGGATGTTCAGACCTAGATAATCAACAAAATCGGAATTTTTCTGGAAAGTGAAAAAACATTATGGAAAACTTAAATTATTCAAAGATAAAATAAAAATCCAGTTTCGAGGAAATAGATGTGACAATGAATTTATGTTTTGACGTTAAAAAATGAACTGTTTCAATTCACCGATGGATATTTTATAAAGTATTTTCAGTTTTAAAGTAATTTTAAATAAATAGATTTTTAATTAAACGCTTTTATTCGATCTCAGATCCAACTTAACTATTGAATCGTTGAAAATTGAATAATTTGAAACTGAATT
This sequence comes from Druon quercuslanigerum, assembly GCA_010014905.2. NCBI lineage: Eukaryota > Metazoa > Arthropoda > Insecta > Hymenoptera > Cynipidae > Druon > Druon quercuslanigerum. Next base: position 405 of record JAAAKG020156986.1, on the reverse strand, counting down.
GTTTGAAATAAAAAGTTTTCTGAACGTTACAATTTTAATTGTTACATTTTAGGATTTTGGCATTTGTGAGGGAAATTGTTTAATTTTTATATGTAAATAACAGTTGGTCAATAATAATTATGAAAAGACTTGAGAGTAAATGTTGAGTTAAACTGTAAAATTTTTCATGATTGAAATCATTCAGTTTACAATGTGTGATTCAAATATCCTTTGCTTTAAAAATTTTCCATTTCAGGTTTTCAATTTTAAGTAAACATTTTTTATTTGAGAAAGTTGCACCAAAAAAAATTTACAATAAATCTAAATTTTAATCATTTATATGTAATTTAATTTTGTCTTATTACTGCTTCTTATTGATTTTTGAAAAATGGTTCAATTTTAATAAATGATGGCTTATTTTTCAGG
>JAAAKG020156965.1:0-30104 GCA_010014905.2 Druon quercuslanigerum | reverse complement strand
ATTTATATATATATATATATATATATATATATATATATATATATACGTTAATGCATAAAATAATATCATTTACGATAGACAAAATATATTTCCACGTACCTAAGAACCAAACACCTCAATTTAATGCATTTTACACGCAGAATGTCTATTGCTTTTTGACTTTTGTCTGAAAATCTGAGATTTTCTGGATCCCACCGTAATTCCAATCTTTCTAAATTTGGACAGTTGTTTGCAATTCCATCCATCAGCTGATCGACGTGGATATTAACACCAAGCCTTTCGTGTGTTCCCATCACAACGATTCTGTAAATTATAACATCTTATAAAACTCAAGTTTATATTTATTGATTGGTCGTACAATGTACCAAAATCTGTTATGGGCTTTTGCAGCAATGAAGATTGCAACAGCAGTAAGTATATATTTAAAAAATAACGGTTTTACTTACGCGACCTTTAAAAATTAGTAGATTTTGATATTATTAAAAAAAAATGTTTTTTGAACAAGGAAAAATTTAAGCTGTTGCTCACATTGGAATTCAATAATTATTTTGTTTGGACCACCCTTTTATATATATATATATATGTAAATATGGTATATTATATCTGTGTGTGTGTGTGGCGCGATCCGAAAAAAGAGACCTACTAGGCAAAAAATCGATTTTCGGATTATGATGGATTCTATAAGTTCTTTAACTGATCCATCTAGGGGTGCAAGTAGAATTTTTTAATCTGTATTATTTCACTAGATATAAATGATTAAAACAAAAGAGTCTTTGAACGCGTGCGGGGCGGAAGCTAGACACGTTTTCTCTTTTTCTTCTCCCACCACTTCCCCAACTGCGTGCCGCATCCCCTGAATGGAGCTCTACATACACTGAGAAAAATATCATGTATCTACAACACGACGCTTTCTTTGCATAGAAACCGCATTGAATTGAACGGGTACCCGTGTCAATTCAACAAAACAGTATTGTGAATCAATGCGGCAGGGATTTTTGATTCTATGCGTTGCAACGTGTTGCCTCAACACGGTTGCGCTTTGATTCTACACGGCTCCGTGTCGTTGCAAGGCAGAGGTTTCAGATGTTTCAGGGAAAGTAGATGAGAAACTTGCAACTCCAGGCAGAAACAAAACGGTACCGTGTTGTATCAAAGCGGTTGCCGCACCACACGAAGCGCCGTGTTGGTGCAACACGGCGCTCATTTCCCGCAAGTTATAAAATAAATCCCGTGTTGGAGAAACACGGCCCGTGTTGTATAAACACGATATTTTTCTCAGTATACGATGATTGCGAAAGTCAAAATGAACGATTCAGTTGCTCCGGAACCGAAAGTAGCCAAACACAAAAGATTATTGTTTCCGTTTTTTCTACTTTGCATTAGTTTGACTCATTTCCAAGAAGAATTTTACATCGAAAAATCGTTTCCAAAATTCAATTCATAGAGACATAATATTGTTTGAAATGCAATAAAATTTTGATTGCCAATTAATGCTTAATTGCTTCCAGAAAACTCCATGATTTTATTTGTAAAGTTCAAGCCCCTCAATCTGAAATCAAGTTTTGGCAATGGTGTCTCTCTGTCTGTCCGTGCCTCCGACCGTCGGTTAACACTTTAACTCTCGAAAAAATAAACGGATCAAATCGAGCTTTGTCTCACTTTTTTAGGTCATGAAAAATAAAACTAGTTTGCGTATCTGCTATATTGGATATAAATTCCAAAAGTTAGAGCATTTAAACAATGTTGTTTACTAATTTTTTTAAGGTTCAAACATTTCATGTGAAGCCATTCGTAGTACTCAAAAAGCCGAACAATTTTAAGCCAAACGGCGACAAATAAGTTAAAGGTTTAAAAGAACATTACTATTTTTTGATAGGACTTGTCATTTTAGATTTATTTATCGAAAATATTATGAAAAAAAACGAAAATTCAAATTACTAGTCAAACGCAGCGAAATATGGGGAAAGTTTTTAGAAGAATTTCAGCGTTCAAAATTCTTATATGATTTCATTAAACCACCTTTTGCAACCACTCCTCGTTTTTAATTTATTTTTAAAATTGATATACAAAAATCAGAAATTTCCATATTACGTCAAAAGACGCGAGATACGTAAATTTTTTAGCATAATAACGCTAGGTAGAGAAGAATGCCTGAAGAAAGGATTATAGCTTTTAATTGTAAGGTATTTCAGAAAGTAAATATACATTTAAAAATGTCAGTCAAAAATCGAGCGCGTAGCGCGAGTCTTAAGATGAGCATGTGTAACTGAAAGCCTACAAAGCTTTGAGCAATTTAATCTTTAACTATGCACGCTTAATTATGCAGCAAATTCAGAATGTGAGGATTCATTGAAATACTATGATCTAAAGAAGATTTTTTTGATAAAGTTTCCTTTAGGCATTCCAAGTGCAAAGAATAAGTCAGCAAGTGCGAAGAGCGAGATATCGCAAACGCGCGTCATAGGTGTGTTCAAATTTGCGAGAAATTCGAAAATTTAATTTCTAACTTTAGTTTATAAGTTGTTGACTAAAAATTCTGCAGCGCAAGACAATAGAAGGGTGAATTTGGACTTGATTTCCGATGCGAAAATGGGAGGAGAAGAGAGTGAAGAAACATGATCGAACTGTAAGAAGTCCCTGGCGGACCAAAGGAATCGAAAGGAGCCTCTACAAAGTACCCTTGAAGACCCCACTGAACCCCCCTTCGGTTTCTTCTTAAAAAACTCAAAAAACAGCAAGATCAAATTTTAAATAGTTTATATTCGGATTCTCCGTTAAATTTTCCACTATCAACTCACGGAAAAATCGCAATAATTTTTTTGCAGCGTTGAAAATTTTAAAAAATGCCATGAAATTCTGCTGAAGGTGACTTCAAGCGTATCCATAATAGTTCAAGTAGTATGTTGTGCGCGAAGTTTAAAAATAAAATTCAAAATTGGCAAATAAATGTAAATAAATATACGTAATAATTAAATTAACGTACCAAAGAAGCCAATATTTTAAATTAGCAAGTACAAACGTCAACAAACATCTCGCTTAGTAACCTCAAGGACACTGCTTGACTGCTCTCACTTGCATCGCAGCGATGTTGTCTGAGATTTCCACTGCGTGGCGCTAGCATCCAGAAAACTTTTCTAAAGTACCGATGGAACGATTATTAACTGCTACTAAAAGAAGATGCACTTAAAGCCGTCTACGGAATTCATTTGCCAATTTTGAATTTTATTTCTAAACTTAGCGCGCAACATACTACTTACGCTATTATGGATGCGTTTGAAGTCACCTTCATAAGAAGTTAATGACATTTTTAAAAATTTTTAACGCAGCAAGAAAAAGTACTGCGATTACTCTTTGAGTTTCTGATGGAAATTTTAACGTAGAATCCGAATTTCAACAATTTAAAAGTTGACCTTGCTGTTGTTTTGAGTTTTTAAAGAAGGAACCTAAGGGGGACTTAATGGAGTCTTTAAGGGTACTTTGTAGCGGCTTCTTTTGGTTTCTTCGGTCCACGAGGGGTGGGGTTCAGAATTCTCAGCTGAGACTTCTCCTCCGTTCCGCTGCCTCGATCTCGAGATTTCTTCAATTACTAACCCTGTAAAATTTCACTTTTGATAAGTAAATCTCTTTTCGCGTATAGCGTTACATATATTTTACCAAACGCATCTTCGGGTTGTGGATAGAGGGTCCCTGTAAATAGGGATTCTTCTGAGTTACGATAATTAATCAGCAGTCAAGGTCAATTGTCCAGGGATACTCCCAGAAGAATAAACCCCAAGTGGAGACGTAACAACGCACAGAGCAGCCGACAATGGGTAAGATTGAGTGAACGAACCAGGTCAGTGATTACGAAATCAGCATGTCTACCTCTTCAAAAGTGGATATGTAAACGGAGCGTTTCCCTAACTGATACACAAACAAGCTTCAGACGAAGATAAAGAAGCGCCATTGAGACAAACCGCGTATTCAAATCAAAGACTAAAACTGACGATAGACGAAAATACCAAACGATGCTTGCATCAACTTAACAAGAAGATCGCTTGGGCAAGACAGAATGTGCCCCTTGTTTAGTAGACCGTTCACACACTGAAAAAGTCAAAGCTGCTCACAATCAAGCAGCATATTGTTGACGAAATACGGGTGTTATCTGACGCAAGGAGGAGAATACAAAAGAGGGAGAGATGCAGCAGGAAGATTCAACAGTTTCTCGATAGCTCATTAAGCTTCTTCAGCGTTCTCCTGGTTTCTATTGAAAATCCACATGAGCCCAACACAATCACTGCCGAAGAGGTGAAAAAAGCGACAAAATAACTTATTTGAACACACTGTATTAGATCTTTACAGCTATCCTAAGCAACAGGATTGTTTCAAAAATTCAGCCTATGTGGAGAAAGGTGTACGAAAAACATGGCTCGAAAAAAGCTGTAGGAGGCTGCCAAGAGAGTCTGCTAATTAGCAGGTGTGTCTGCAGCGAATAGCCTAGATTGACTACCGGCAAGCTTTCGATTCAACCTCTCATAGACTTATCATCTGTCTGTTGAAAAGTATGAAGGTTCATCCACACATAGTGCTCTGCGTAGAGAGATTGATGCCCCTTAGGAAAACTAGGTTTACTATCTCTTCTGGAATATATTGTGTGATCAAACTTTAGAGTGTAGAAATAAGTAGTATTAGACAGATTCAGTTTTTAAATCTGTCTGCGTTAAATAAGCTACCTGCGACTAACGTGCTTGCTGTTTTCGTTCTACTCTACTCGTTAGGGATGGTTCAATGGACGAGTAACGAGCTTACGGCCTTTGATATCACCACACGTAAGAGAACGTTTATGCATAAGCGCTTGCATAATAACTCGCATGTTCTGCGATTATACATCTCACGCAGTCATGGCGGCAGCGAACTTCTGAATTTACAATGTTTTTATAACCGAATTGTTCTGATTACAGCTTACGTCACTCTAAATGACAGAGATGCTCTCCTAAAAATGGTCAAGAACAACGAGATGATTGGCAAAAGAGGTTTCCTTTACACAGCCGCGGAGCAGGTGGCCGAGAAACGCTCCGAGCGAGATAAGGTCAATTAACCAAAACGAGAAGTGCCACATTTTCTAGAACTACAATTTTTGGATAGCAGTCTGCGTTGCAGACGCGAGGCCTGGCACCGTTTTCCAAGACTCCAAGAAACGAACTACATTCGTGATCCAATATGTGGCTCCAGCTGACTACAACATTACAGCCAAGCAGAAGGAAAATGAGGAGAGGTTACAAGACCTCAAAAGCTGCAACTACTGTATCCAAATAATCGGTTAAAATAATTGTCCTCGTGATTATTGCTCTTGTAGGTACGAAGCTATACCTGGTTCGTAACCTGCAAGCCACAGCGCGCCTTAGATATTCGAAGCCCTTGCGAGATGGATGCAGAAATCTAAAATCTTTGGGTCGCTTCGTGTACTCAAGGCCTGTCTTTGTGACTCTATTGTGCCCAGTAAACAACCACATCACGGTCGTGAAACGTGTTCATAGTTGTGATTTACCTTATTCAACGCTGACCGATTCGAAGACCAAATCGTTTGAAGAAGAGGCTTCTATCTGCTTTGGAGTAACTGATGTTACTTCCAGGATGCGGCTTTGGAGCGAGATTAGATATGTATAGGTCTTTCGAGCATCAAGATGTCTAATAACACTTATATCCAGAAGCTCAGGGTCCTTGGGAATGCCTTTAACCTTTTTTTTCATCAGATTGAAGCCGTGGTTTTTGTTTTACGGTTTGCATCTGCTAATTCTCTCGCTTCGAAAAAATGTCTAAGAAGTTCACCATCCAGTGCAGCCGATTTTTTAAGCTTGAGAGAAACCTCAATGTTGATGTCGTACTGGGTCCTCGAGCATCGCTCTTCCTCTTTAGGATACTTGCCTGCGGTTGATCTCAGTGTTGCCTTTGATCTGTTGCCGGCTTGTTCTAGCTGCGGTTGAATTGGCGCTCCGCTTTTGTAACTCCTTCTCTGGATTTCCTCGGTACGATTTCGGAGTAGTCTATGCGAAAAATGCGGGAGTTCTGGGTGTTTCTTGTACTATAGAGCATGCAGTCGCGCCATGTTACCTTTTCATTCTGAAGCCATACTGATATCATAGAAGTACAGCAAATTGTCCCTGAGTGGATCCGTACACGTAAAACTATTAAGATATCGCCGGACCATCACATTGACTCCGCGTTCATTGGCTCCACCAAATCTAAAGTAGTCGGCATTGTTGCCCGACCCATTGTCGAAAGCTCTATGCGTTCGATTGTTTGGAAACGCACTTACTACAAATATATGCGGTATTGTCTCTGTTATGCCAAGGAGCAGGTAGGGAAAAGAGTTCGTCCATCCAGTTAGATTCCCGCGTGCAATAATAAGGCTGCGTACTCTAAGAAGTCGCTCGGTATCCCAGAATAACGGTTTAAGACACGTCACACAGGTGCCGTTCAGCTTTCGGCACTGTTGTTATGCCCTCGCGTAACAATTATATATATATATGTGTTACAGTTGCACGCATTATAAATTATATACATGAAACATAAAATTAGATATTGATATTATATTTGAAGCTCCACTAGAAAAAATCGTGTTTTTGTTTTGTGTAAAGAATGATCAAAATTAAAATTAACTTTTTTATACTACATTTTGTTTTGCGTGCATGTTCTTGTTTTATTAACAAAATATATATTGTCCACATCCATCAATTTTTTTAGAAGCTTCTATATAAGCTTCTTTTTGAGCGCATAGCGCGTTTGTTGCTATGAAAATGTAATCGTCGAAGCCGCAGGTATTTTAAGCATCTTCTTTGAATTCGAATGGAAAAACAGTTTTTAGATCCGATTGGTTACTATAGCTATAGTGGTTTGTATCAAAGTTTTCGATTTGAGTGAAAATATTCATGATATTTGACATGCTGCCAAAATTCTGCGCAACCCATTCCGCAATTTAGATAACGATATTTTCTCTAATTTTTGCCTAATCCCCCCCTCCCCCCCTCCTTGGCCCCGTAACGAAGTATTACATTGTTTGAATCAGCACCCTGTGTTAATTTTTTTCACTTTTTTCTCAATTTACTTTTCTTTCCAAACCTGCATAAAAGGGAATTTAAGAACCGATTTCAAGGGTTAATGGCTTAATTTATTTGCCTTAGGGAAGGCAAGCACATTCGCATTTGCTCTGACAGTCAAACAGCACGTAAGGCTCTTATATCTGAAGAGTTTACTTTCAGACAGATCTGAACTTGCCTTTAAGATGTTCTTAAGATTGCTCATAAAAACTTGGTCAGTCTGATCTGGGTTTATGGCCATCAGGATAATAAAGTTAATGCGGAAGCAGATTTGCTGTCTAAGACGGGAAGACTATTGAACTCTTAAACATGGGAAAATTGCAAAATAATGCTGTAGATCGCATGCTTAATGCAAAGTTCCGACTGAAGAAACGTGACTAACATAAGGATTGGAGGCAGCCCTCGCTTTCAAACGTGTGATTTTCGTAAGAAGACTGCTCATAAGGTACTTTCATGATATTTCCTGCAAATCAGTGTATAAATGCATGGTAAAGACTGACCTAATGAGAGATATTTATAATAATTACATATTTTCTTTTGCCGTCGCATCAACTTTCAAAACAAACATGATAAGTACTTGATGCGCTGCCAATTCGAATACGAGACGGAAGAGATCACAACTTCTCCGAAATGAAGCTGGCTTGTAGCTTAGACTTGGGTATAAAGTATCACAAGATAACCGGTGGTGTGGCAGCACAGTTGTCCTTACTACAAATAAACGTGTAATCAGTGATAAGACAAACACAAATGTACAATACATTATAAGAAACTGTTACCGTGTGAATAAAAAACATATACTGCATGTATTAAAAAAAAATATATTGTATTTTTAAAGGTTTATTACTTTTCGACGCTTCACGGTTTGTCAGATCCACAATTTCTTTTATAAATTTCTTTTTATCTTAAACAAATCTTTAGTTTCAGGTGATTATTAATAATAACCTAAAAATATATACGGGTAAGTTCTAACAACCCACACATATGTAGAACGCTTATCACTGACCTCAGCAGTTAGTATTTTTTTACATAAGGTGTGTTGAAAATGTGAGTGGAGTGAGAGGCTTGAGTCTAGGAGGCGAATAAGGGTGTGTGTGGGGTGAGATGAAGAGTAGCAAAATTAATTTTTAGCTCGGAAGCGAGGTAGGCTTTTGATTTTTCGGGCAGGTCAAAAGTGGTTCTCGTATGGTTAGGGGATGTTACGGGAGGAAAAAGTGTGTCTTTAAGGGTTGTTAAGGTTAAAATAAAAGTAAATTTAGGAAAATATAGGGCGAAAGGTGGAAATAGAGTTCAGAGACACCTGTTGGTTGCAGTAGGTGCTGTTTAAAAATGTGCCCGTTACCGATGGATGAGCAGGGAGTGACAGATTTGGAGGGGTTTAGACAGAGTGCTGGTACTGCTGGCAGTTACATAGACTAGGACGGATCTTTCCACACGTCTCTGTGGGTAGCGACGCCTGGTCGGGGGTCGAACCGCATCACTAGAAATGGGAAAAAGCTGCACTGGGAGGACGGACCAAACCTAAAAGCAAGCGACATAGAATCTAGGGCAAGTGAGGGGAAGATCTCTTGTTACAGAAGCGTAAGATACATAGCAAAGAAAGCCGGGTGAAAAGCTCCATATAGCTTTCTTGTAAGAGGAGCAGTAGGACACGTGGATCACTACGCCAAAAATAGAAGAGTATTCGGTAAAAGAGTCACTGGGAATGCTAATAGGTGAGATTACAGGTGTGAGAGAAGGTAGGTATATCAGGGCTGATATGGGGATTAGAGATGCTGAATAGGAAAAGGAAATTAAAGAGCTGAGGGCCAGATTAGAGGATGGAGAGAAGACTTAAGGGGAACTCAACAGAATATCGAAGGTATTAAGGAGAACATGGGGATCAGAGACGATAAATGAGAAAATAAGATGAAAAATCCCAGGGACAAATTAGAAGAATTAAAGGGAGTAGTGACAGTAAAGAACGGAAAAAAGACGAGCAGAAAGGGATCTGGAAGAGGGTGAAAGACTTGCTGGGCTGGGCGGTGGCGAATCTTATGATAACAGGGGGCGAAGAGGGAGAATACAAGTACGTGAGTAAGGTTTGGGTATCGTTGATAGACTATGTGATCATGAATATGTAGGCTTGGAAGAAGATGGAAAAAGTTGCAATTAAAGGAAAAAAATGGGGGCTGGGTAGAATGAGACCATCAGCCATTAGGAATGTGGTAAAAGGGGAGGCTGGAGGTAAAAAGAAGCAAAGAAAGTACAAGAAGGGGAAAGAAGGAAATGTGGAAAGAAAGTACTATTAAGAAATGAGAAAGTAGTTTATGCTGTTTTGTGAGACAGGGATTAAGGACCGGAGGGAATTTTTTAAAAGAATGATTTCAGGGCTCAGATTTATGGAAGAGTGATGAGGGGATTAGAAGAACGAAGGGGGTAGATGGAGAGGAGCTGCATGACAAGGAGATAGAGAAGCAGGTATGAAATTTGAGAAGGTCTAATGCTGCAGGGCCGGATCTGAAGGGTGAATGAAGAAAGTATGTAGGAGGAGGGATTACCAAGAGAGTGGAGAGGAGAGTTAATCTTGCCACTGGATAAAAAAGGGTGCTACATTTGAAAGTGCGATACTGAATTTGGTGTTGTTTTTACTCTCAATGTTTTACGGACATACATTTTATTCTGATTTTGAGCGCTTGGCACCGTATGTCGTTAAGACTGTCGATTGAAGAAAAATTTGATAAATATATCAATGGACCCTTATAACCTACAAAATCACGAAGTTATAACCAAATCAACCAAAATATATTTTCGCATTCATGTTGTGGGGTGTGCTTTCAGGATTTATTTTTTTAGAAGTAATAATCTGTTACGCGCATATTAGCAAAGGGAAAAATTCTGCACATCTGCACATGGACCGGTCAAGGCAGCATTTTAACCTTCCCGCGAAAGGCACTCACAGGTGGCTAAAAAAAAAAAGACGATTAATAGATATATAAATAATAAAGTAGAGAGAGAATGAATAAGTCAATAGCCGGGTGGCAGGTGTATTTCCGTTCTTTTTACACTTGTCAGTTTTGGCATTACGTATTCTCGGTTCAATTAAGAGTACATCATAATGTAAACGCAAATCTATGCATCAGCTACTGATAAATTTAAACAAACCCACGTGTGTGAATCTGATCGAAGCCTAAGGACTAAAATGTATTGAAAAACAACACCTCCCAGATCAAACATTTCGCAAACCGTAAAAGATTCCGATTCTGAAGTCTCTAAAATACAATTAGGAATTCTTTTCACTTGATTGTCATATTTCTTTTTAGAAATACCATCGAAAGAGTGGTCAGAGGCTAACGTGCTGAGTTGTCATCAATTATATTGGTCGCCATACTACGGTAGTGCGCATCGTGGCCTCTAGCTAGTTTTGTATAAAAAATAAAAGAATGAAATTATTTGTCTTTTGGTCATTAATTAGTAAGCTAAGCTTTCTGGATGTCCAACTAATTTAGTGAGCGATTGCTACTTACTTTATTCAGTCCGGAAAGATGCTATACTGGACGGAGAGTGACAAGTGCAAAAGACTACCACTTTAATTTTTCACAACATACCTGGTACGCATTGTAGCTGTCGGACCAGTTTTGACTAAATTCTCTCTTACTCTCTTTCTCTCTCTCTTCTAATCCGCAATAGTAGTAGCAATAAGAAAAGTTCAAGAAGGGATAAGGCGAAACAAAATTAGCTCTGTATCGTGCTAAACTATTTTAGTGTGTATTGTAGAGATTCGAAGGTAATTAAAATACAAAATATGTCAGCGATGCCGTGAGAATTCAATAAATTCAGAACAAGTTGAAGTGCTCATTCAGACAATTCAAGAGAATTCATCAGAATTAGAAGAATTCATAGAGTGCAAAAGAATTGAGAGGGCTTAAAATAATTCACAGAATTCAAAAGAATGTACAGAATTTTAAAGGAATTAAGAGAATATAAAAGAACTTAGAGTATTCACAAGACTTCAAAAAATGTAAAAGAATTCGAAACTTTAGAAAAATTCAGGAAATTTGAGAGAACTGAAAGAATTTAGAAGGTATCGCGATAATTCAGAGAATAAAGAAGACTTGGAGAAGTTAAAACTAATAATTCATAGCGTATTATAAAGATTTAAAGAAAATTTTTTAAAAATTAAAAAGAGCTCAAAGAAGTAAAAGCGAATTCTAAGAATGCGATTGAATTCTACATAATTTAAATATATATAAAGTAAGTTAAAATAATTCAACGTGTATTCTAAAGGAAAATATACTTTCTAAGATTTAGCATCTCGTCGCGTAGTCGCTGTGTTGAAGGTTTTAAACATATGTTGGCAATGATGTAAGAATAAATTTTTTAAACGATTATATCTAAGAATATATTTGTATGCGATCTTTTACCGTCAGAAGAAAAATGGAAAAATTAATTTTTCTTGAAAACGGCTGGAATGGGATGTGTTTTATGTGGGGTTAATAGAATAGTACAGATGTAATTATTTCGAGGGCATAATACATCAACAACTTTCTCCAACATGACTCTTAACAGAATTGATACCTTTCTAAAGATAAATTTCAATGCCTCTTTTAGAATACGAATATTAAATATTATATCGGGAGTTTTTTTATTTAGACGGATCATTACATTCGACCCGATCGACCTAAAATCGTGATTCAAAAAAAGGTGGTCGAGTCGCAATCATCGACATTTCTTGTCCAGTTAACCGAAAGTTGCACACAACCTATACAACGAAGATTCAGAAGCATATGGAGCTAAAGCATGAAGTTAATACAATATGTAAGAATCTGAAGAATAAATCTATTCATCCTAGTGTGATTTTGGCTGCAAGCAATATGCACGCAAGAAAGACTTTTTTTCAATTTTTGAAACATTTTTGAACATTTAGGATTCAGTGTGGTTCTGACAGCAGCTCAGACGGTGCTATTATTGAACACCTGCTGCATTATAAGAAACCTTCTCGACCATCAGGAACTTCGGGACTAAAGGCGTGTGGCGTAAAAGATTGTAGCTCTAAGAAAACACCCAGAGGTGACTGTACTCACCTCCAAATCTCGCAGCTGCATTTTAAGTATAACAGAAGTAAACGACGAACTCTATACTAAATCATGCTTCCAATTTGGTACTTTTAAACACATCACAATAGATTTAAAACATTGTATTAAATTAACTTATAAGATCATCATCTCATCAGTTACTTGACTTAGTCCGTGGCTGTAATGAAAAACCAGGTTCACCCGAGAAAAATTAAGAGAAAACAAAATAATAATAGGAACCTTACGAAAGATATTCTTGCTTTGGCGCCGTCGTAGTGGTTGTGCATTCCTCTCATGAATTTGACAGCTATGTGGGCTGTAGCATTGCTACTGATAGGGTTTCTAATATCAAACAGGCAGATAGCGAAGAAGAAGGTACCTAAAAAGAGCACCAAAAACTCATAAATAAATGTAGATCGTCGGGTGCCCCTGATGCTACCACTGGGGGTCACTGAATGTGATCTGGGAGTGGTAAGCTACGTGATGAACCGGTAGATCTCACCGGAATACTCTAAAGTGCTGCTGTCCTTGCCGAACATCATCCATCGGACCACTTTCACAAGAATTCTACGGCAGCGCATCAATTTTCAAACCACTCATGACGTGCACTTGATGCGTTGCCATTTTGAACACGAGACGGCGGCGCCCATAATTTATCTCGACGGGATGGCCTTTCGGCAACACTTTTTAATCAATGCATGGAAAATGTGAACAGTAACTCAACACGACCTTAAACAACGAAGGCGTCAGATTATATAGAGAAACCTTCTATCTAAAAAAACTATCAATCAAATGAGATCTGAGGTTTAGATTGCATTCCGCTAACACGGCTAGGGTGCGCGAGCCAAAAAGAAGATCAATTGAACGCCAGAAACGAAAGCAGACGTGACCAGATGCCCACAACAAGCAGCAGCACCTGTAGCACCCTCTGACAATGCGGTAGAAGAGGAGGATCATATAACCGTGACATGAGACACTTTAGACGAACAGTGCCTGGATTTGAGGGAAGTAGCAGGGCGAATGTCTCATAAACGACAGTCGTTACGCTTGCAGCCATCGGCGCCTGCATTTTCTTATGCTAAACACATTGTAGGGCCCTATGTAAAAAAATGCGACTCATTGTGTGCTTCACTGATCCTTTCTTAGAATTAGCAGATCAGGGACCATCAATGAGAAGTAGTCTGCCGAAATTTAGTTTTAACAAGGACCTTCTCCTATTAGTTGGCCGATTAAACACCGATATACTCTGTACTTGCAGCAGGATATGAGCTTGATGCAGGTGTTGACTCTTGTATATTGCGCTGCGGTTGCGTGTGACAGGTTTATAAGAATAAAACTCAGGCGCCAGGCTACTAACAACTTTGCTCTAAGAAAGATGTCAGATTCTTCATAGAAGTTTCGACTTTAAGGCAAATTAGTAAATTAAGAGCAAAACTAGGGCGGTTGTTCTAATTTCGAAGGGACAATCGGTCTCAGAGACTGACTTTGCACGTAGATGAAATTCTTCTCCCACATAAAGTCAGTTCAAGAACATCTGTAGACCTGTTCGAAGTGATTTAATATTTTAGACAGAGGATCATGGTCCTCTCAGCGCGACTACGATGATTTAAATGATAGATCGCGAGGAGGAGAAGAAGAACAGAAGTAGAAGGGCAGAATAACAGTGTTTTTATTGTGGATTTGCAGATGACAAAAATAAGACCCCGAATAATTGCCTATGATTAATAGTCTATCCATCTCAGCCTTCTTTTAACTCGTATCGTAAAAAGGGCTAAAACGGCAAAGCGCCGGGTGTGGATTGATTTTACAACTTTTTGTACAAAAACCTGGAGGTTTTGCACACCGCCCTTACTGGGGCCCTTTAAAACATCTTGTAGAACCCAGACTACTAGCCATCCTTTATGACGGAGGGCATAACATATATGATACCCAAAAAGGTACCATCTATAAGTCTATCACGGCTATATTTTCTGACTTCATCTAAAAATATTTTAAGGAGGACAGGGTCCTTGCAGAAAAACAAAAAGGTTGCTAAGTCACGGTTGACAAGGTGGTTGTGTTGCATGCGAAACGCCACCAAAGAAATTTACACATAGCCTACATTGGCTACCAACAAGCGTTTCCCTCAATACTCCACGATTAGTTACTTGAGGTCCTTAGGACATATAAGATCTGTCCGCACGTCATTCACTTTCTGAATCACACTGCGAATCGTGGTGCACAAGGAATAAATGTTTTCGTCGTGGGTTGATGAGAGATACTCAGTCCTTGCGCAAGCCTATTAAACGAGGAATCTTCCAAGGTGATTCATTCATCGCGATATATGTTTTTCATTAAACCCTCTAAGTTGGACACTCAACCTCACGACATAAAGGTTTATGCAAGCTCAGAGTTCAAACTGAACAGCCTACTTAGCATCTTTCTGCAGTTCTCATATGAAATCAGGATGTTTCTGGGCTTGGACAATTGCAGAACGCTATATATGTACCATGAGCAGATAAATTCTTTACTGAGACCGGACAACCATGCTCTGATCGTGATGATGGCTGATGAAGAATTTTACAGGTACTGTCGCATATTGCAGGGGAGGAATTCTGGCGTCTGGCCTCGGTGCGAGGAACATTACAAAGGCCTAACACTCATGCTTGCCGCGGAAGGACACGCGCGCAGACAAAATGGTGTTCCTGGTATCGCTGACCAGAAAATTGGTTTACTAGACAGATTTAAGTCATACTACAAATATAGCCCAGTTAAAATACTCGAGAACCAAGATCATCTCCTTAACTGGGATAGGACTATTCTGACTATCGAGTCACGCACAGTCATCCAGATTTCCTCTGATTAGATAAACGTTCTCAGAACGTAAGAATAATAGCCATGACAGTTCCCCTTAAAAATAACATAAGGCTCCGATATACTGAGAAGATTCAGACAAGGATATTGTCGAACACGTGCCGAATCATCCGAAGTTTTCTCGTCGTTTAATAAATAAAATTAATATTTGAAATCATTAGTCTTAATCGTCAACATTGGAACCTGCGTTTGTAAGAAAGATGGACCCCTATAAATGGGCACTTTAGTATGAATGTTTAGATCTATATAAATGGGCTCTCTCGTATGAATGTTGGACCCCTGTAAATAGACAAAAGTCTCGTGCACCCTTGGAACTCGAAGGGAGCAATCCAGTAAGAATACAAATTCGATAACAAATATGGTCAGGGTCCTATGCTGCTATGTACACAAATGCTCCTTTTCCCACTTCCTCGTGCTTCCTGACAATTTTAAGGACAGAGTCTAGCCCATTTAAGACTATATATCAAGTACGTGACTTGGTCCTTGCAATCACGTGAGACTCTACAGCAAACTTTTTTCGGAGAGGATTTAGTTCTCCACAAAACATTTATAGACAAAGTCAGATATGATGACCGGGAGACACTTTTAGAGGGTCGAGAGGAAGGTGACATAGGACCACAAAAAAATATTTGTTCTGAGTCTTGGATGCCAATATGATATTCCTATGAATGGCTTTCCTATAAAGGCATGTAGAATAAATGTGATGTATGATTTGACCATAGCCGAGTGGCGGCGCTGGCTGCACTTTTAGGTCGAGAATTATTCAAATGAATGGGGAAAATACGCATTTTGTTTATTTGTATTATTAAAATACGTTTTGTGCGTGTATTATTTCAGAACAATATTTGGTAGTATATTAAATGTCCAATAAATTAGTAAGTACTAATGACAAAAGAAGGAAATAGTATTATATTTATTATATACAAATACACTTTTGACAGAGCATCAATAATAATTCTATAAAGTGAACATTAACATCTTAGCATCGAAATATATGTAAATATTGTAATCTGTAAAAATATTTAATTTATTTTGATAATAAATATATAAATAAAAAAAGAAATTAATAAATAATTTAACTGAACTAAATTATCAACATTAATATTTTTGTTAAAGCTGGAAAATAATTTACTTTGTTTCGACAGAAGTCGTTTACCAAGATTGATTTCCTTATAAACAATATATATCCTTACAAACATGTAGAATATTTTTAATGATTTATATTATAAAGAATAGGATTTATGGAACTCTCTTGCCTTCAAAAGATCTGTGCAATGTATTTTGTCACTGCATCTTGCCACTGTAAACACTCTCCCTTTTAAGCATCCAACAGAAGTCTGTTATCATATTCGTATTCCATCTACCTTCGTAAATTCTTTCCATTTTCTTGGTATCTTAGGGAAGCGTTATCCTTGTTCTTTAATGCAATCTCCAAGATTTTCTAGAAAGGTACAAAAGGGAATCAAGAAAGTTTATCTTGTAACTTATCAAGAAACCCATTTTCCAAGGTCAACCATGCATCTCATTCCTTGACATTCATTGTGGTAGTGAGCTTTCATCTCTCTACATCTTACGAATTTGAGGACCATCAAAGACTCCTACTTTTAATTTCACGCTCGGTAAAGCTGGGAATCGTTAAAATAAATAAGCAAAACATTCTCCTTCCTTATCCAAAGCTTTTACGAACTTTTTTATCATTCTTGCGATCTCTGCTATTTCACAAGCAAAGAAAGCATGGGAATTTCGGAAAACCAGATTGCTGGCCTAGAATCATTGTTAAGATCTTGAAATCGCCACAAATCTGCTGTTTGTTTTTTCCATATTTAATCATAACCAAACCCATTTGTATGTTAGCATATTCTACTTGAGTGTTACCAAATGTACTATAGGTATCGAAGGATATTTATTTGTATTGTGTAATAACACCGCTTTATGGCTTCGTTTTAAAGAATCTATAAACAATCTCCACTCCACAGATTTGTATATTTCTTTTTTTAATTCATTCATAAGACCATGCACATTGTCACAGTGTACCAAATCGTTTTCTACTGTACATATTTTCGAAATTTCTCAAGCATATTCCTATAAAATGATACCTTTGTTTCTTTAGATAGCGTATTCTTTTCTTTCAGTCTTGAAGCTGGAACTTGAGCCCCATATTTCGACAGCCCTAGTTCTCTGATTAGATCATCCAGTTCTTCTTGATTAAATTGACGCGGCGTAACATCTTTTTCCTCCTTTACAACATATTCTTCCTGATCAATATCATTGTTACTCTCGCTGCTCTCTTCGTTGATATCTCATTCAATTACTTCCTCAATCTCCATATCAACCACATACATTAGGGGCCACTTCTGATCTTTCTTATTACTTATCTCAGACCTTAAAGCTTTAGTTACGCTGGTATCAATTGCATACTGCATTTTTTGCAGATTACTGGAGTGGAATCCTACTGTGTCAGTCAAACAAAAATAACAATCGTCTTTGCTGACATTATGACATTATGTCGGTTCAAAATTGATGTGCAAGATTTTGAATGTAGTTTTTTAAATTCTTCTTTACCTTAAAATCACCGTACACGTATAAGTACCTATTACCGTTTCCAGTACATTCATGTACACTTTATCCCGAACACGATCGTGTTTTACAATTTTTCATATTAGCCATATATGTATCAAAAACCCCACACGGTAGGGCCCACGTTACAATCGCGGGTAAGTCCGTCGGCCTAGAGGTGATAAACCACATACCTCCCTAGGACTAAGCATGAGGGCTTTCTACAGGGTAACGCGCCTTCGCTAGTTTCGTTACCTCAGAAAATGGGAGAGCTTATCATTCCACACACCTTCATTAGAAGCAGTATCACCGTCTCCAGTGTTCTTTAAGCGAACAGGATTTTAAATTCTAGAAAAAATAGTATATCTTTTCAAGATTGCAATCGTTAAAGGTAGTAGTGATTGTAATGGTATTAGTAGTGTTTTTTTGTTCAACCATTGTTAAACTACCACGAAAGAAATTAATTCTATAAATATTGCAAAAAAGATATTGGAATACAAGCATACTGAGGTATCAGAGGCGTCTGACATGTGTTTCAAAAAAAATAATAAAGAAGACCTTGATTAATGACTTCACTTACGTAACTCTTATGGTTTCAGAGTTTTGAGGTTGTCGTATTATGAGATTTCGGGGATATAGAGCCACTTGCCCATGACTATGTTTCACAAGAATAACTCACGAAATTGTTCTGTTTTCCCAAACAAGATTTCCCTTCTAAATTAGCTGACGGGATTTTGAGGTTACGAGGTTTTATTATTATGAGGTAAGGAGATTATAAAGCCATGAGGTTACAGAGTTACCAGATTAAGGGGAGGAGGATGAAAATGGTACAGGGTAAATACTTTTTGCGGTTTCAGTGGTTTATTAGGTGTTTTTGAGGTAATGTCAAAATCCTGACGTGTAGGGGTTAAACGGGTTGCATATTAAATTTCAGCGAGAAAAAATACACAGCATTATCATATTGGCTTCCAAGACTCTGGCAAAAATTATTTGTGTGACTGTGTCATTGGTCGATTATTACTAGGACTACTAGCACCTACCTTTTTGGACGTCAAATACGTTACGCCCATCGACATAAAAGAGGGCACGTGATCTGGGTTCTTTAATATATTTTAAAGGGCCACAGCAAGGGCATAGTGCAACGCCTACAGCTATTTGTACAAGAAGTTGTTTACCCCAACCACATCCGGTGCTGTACAGTTCTGAGTGCTCTTTAGTATATGGCTTGATTCAGAGGCTTAAATAGATACATTATTCATCCCAGAACAAAGTGCAACTCTGTCTTTTTCTAGACAGCGCCGAGTCGTTTTCAGTTGACTTCACTTATGAGTACCCCAGATGCACGAACAATATTTGCCCATTTCCTCGGCCGTAGCCATCTGCAAATCCACGATCAAAACATTTTTTTTCTGTCCAAACAGGCCTATTGTCATGCCTTTTTGCGATCGCTCTTTCAAACCGCAACAGTCACTCTGACAGGACCACGCGCTTCTGTTTTAGATAGTCAATCACTTTCTTCAGGTTCGCAGATGTTCTGGAACTAATTTTATGTGGGCGAAGGATCCACACCACTTGATTAGTCAGTCTCTGGGGTCACTGGTCCCTTCGAAATTGGTAAAACCGTCCCAGTTTTGCTCTTATTTTACTAATCGCGCCTTAAAGTCGATACTTCCATGGAGAGTTTGGCATCTTTCTTGGGGCATAGCTTTTAGTAGCCTGCCCTCTGAGTTGTATACTCTATCATCCTGGCACACTGGACCGCCGCACAACATGCATAAACCTGCACCTGCAGCAAGCTAATCTCCTGCTGCAAGAAAAGAGGCAGTATCTCGGTGTTCAATAGGAGAATATCCTGGCTGACTCTAAATTTTGGCAGACCGTTTCTCATTGATGATTTCTGATCAGCAGACTCTAGGATGGTAACAGTGAAGCAGGCTATGAGACGCAGGCTTCCCTCAGTGAGCTCTTTAATGAGGTCACCAGGAGCAGAGGAGGTTCCAGCGGCTACAAGCCTAACGAATGTCCAGCATGAGGTAGTCTTCCTACTACATTCCTCGGATCCGGTCCCTGTTCGTCCATAGCGTTTCCTTTAACAGGTATATGGACCTTATCTTCCACCGAATTTTCGAGATGCGCTACAGGTGCTGCTAGTTGTTTTTGCACCTGTTTTTCAATGTTACTTATTTCGCCCTAAGCTATAAGGTGGCCCCGCCTAATGGATCTTAATTATTCAGAAAGATGTTGTTAAGTCACTCTATGGGGTAGCTCGTGATAAAGGCATACAAAGAAACGACGTTGTTTGACCTTGACAGGTCCACCCAGTGTCTTTACCTTTGTTCCTCTTTTTCTGGTCTGCGCACACTGTTGCTGCTGGCGAAATCCAGTCTGAAATTCAGATCTTATTCTTTTTAATGTTTCTTCTAGAGAGGACGCTTGCCTCTATAATTTGACACCTGCGTTGTTCCAGGTTATCACGGGTTACTGTTATCATTTCCGCTAAATTCAATGCAATGTTACGGTGAAAGACCATCCCGTCGAGAGGAGTTGTTTTTACTCCCATCTCGTGTTTGGAATAGCAGCGAATAAACTTATTAGATCGATCTTTGGCACACTTTTTTTTTATCAAAAAGGTAAAGCATTTTCAAAATTTTTGAGACCATTTTTTTAAATTTAAATTTTTTATCTGTGGATTTTCATTGTACTCAGAAAGGCAAACAATTTATCTCAATGACTTTTTTTTAATAAAAACGCCAAAAAACGCACAAAAACCCAAGAGATATAAAAAATTTATTTTGAAAAGCCACACACAAAATAATTATAAAATAAAAATTTAAATGTTTGGCATGCAGAAGGAAAGCATGCAGGAAACGAAAAAAGATGAAATAAAAAATTTCAGTCCCAAAATATATCTAAAAATTCGTTATTAACCACTTATTGATGGGATGCTTACCTTTTGTGTCATTTATGAAAAATAACATTGAAAATGAAAAATAAAAATTTACGGGAAAATCGACAGATATTACGAAATAAATGATTTAAAAAAAATGGTTTACCGAAATAAAGCTAGAAATTTGTTAAGAATCACATTTTTATGGGACACGTAGTTTTGGTTTTAATCATAAAAATTGCATTAAAAATAAAAATGTAACATTTGTGTAAAAAACAAAAGTTGCAAAAACAAATTGACAGCAGAAAGTTATTTACTCAGAGAAGAGATACAAATTTGTAATAATTTATTACATGCTCATAATTTATTATCGAGAAAGTACTAAAATGGCGAAACAACGCGAACTACGAAAAAACATCTGAAAGAGAAATTATAGCTTTTGAAAAATGCTACAAAATTTCTTTAAGGCATTTTCCAATAGGTTTCGTGATATTGTTTTTATGTATCGTAAGTAATATGCCGAAAATCTAGAATTCCGCTATGGCACCAAAAGACGCAAGATACGTAAAAAATCTAAAAGCAAACTTGTAGGATAGTTTGCTTTATCCATAAAAAACAATATAAAAATCAAAATCCTCTTCTCAGCATAACAACTCCAGGTAAAGAAAAATATTTGAAAAAAGGATAGAAGTATTTTTCTTTAGTTTGAGGTGGTTCACAAAATATGTATTTACAAATATCTGTCAAAAGTCGAGCACAAAGTGCGATTATCACAATGAAAACGACTTATCCCTTCGATGGATCACTTCCCAACGCGTAACATAGCGGGCACACTAGAGTCTTTTTAACCTCAAGTGAAAAAGGCTTTCCACAAAGAGCCTCTTTATAATTTTGAGTAGCTGAATTTTGGGCACACTCTGGGAAAGTAACTTTAAAGAAGGATGTAGATTGTTTGGTTTAAAATATATTTTAAATATGAAAATAATATGATAGAAGTAAAACAATAGCAAAGAATGACATTTTTAGGGGGTTCCGAGGAGGCATCTGGCTAAGGTGACAGGGCCGCTTTAGTACCATTTTCAAATAGATTTGCATGAATTTTCATGATCGTCATGATCCTTTGATTTTTCAAAAAAGAAAAAAAATGTAATTCTAACAACTTTTTATTTAAAGCTTCATCTAGTCTGACAAGACGTTAATAACTTTCTGTTATTTAAAGAGTTGACTTAGACCGATAGTGTGGATTTCTACTTTTACGGTGAGAGAAGAACTCCACTGAACCGTGGTTACCATATCCGATGATAATACATATTCCTAGTAAAAACTGTTAGATTGTAACTGGTAAGTAAAATTAAGTCCCTTTTTAGAAATCGCGTATTATTTCACATTTCATTTCACACTGCTTTATATGTGAGGTGATCCAAGGAAACTATTTTGGGTGGCTCAAAATAATCTACTGTACACGCTGATCAATGGTAAACCAATATAATGAGCATGCTGAGTAAATAAGGTTTGTTACACCATCTGTTTCGCGGGAGCCCAAGACCAAAGACGATTGTTATTTTTATTTGACTGACACAGTAGGATTCAACTCCAGTAATTTGCAAAAAATGCAGTATGCAATTGTGTTCAGCTTAACCAAAGCTTCCAGGTCTGAGATAAGTAATAAAAAAGATCATGAGTAGCCCTTAATGTATCTTAAACTAATATAGAGATTGATGAAAGAACTGATAAAGCTATCGATGAAAAGAGAAGCGAGAGTAACGATGACATAAATCAGGAACAATATGTTGTAAAGAAGGAAAAATATGTTACGCCGCGCCCATTCAATCAAGAAGAACTGGATGATTTGATCAGAGAACTAGGGCTCTGGAAAGATTGAGCTGAATTTCCAGCTTCAAGACTGAAAGAAAGGAATATGCTATCCAAAGGAACAAAAGTATCATTTTATCGGAATAGGGATGAGGCATTCCGAAAATACTTCACACTAGAAGACAACTTGGTGCACTGTAACAATGTGGATGGTCTTATGAAATAATTAAAAAATGATATATACAAATCTGTGGAGTGGAGATTGTTTATAGATTCTTCAAAACGGAGCCGTAAAGCGGTGTTATTACACAATACAAATAAATATCATTCGATACCTATAGCACATTTGGTAACACTCAAGTAGAATATGCTAACATACAAATGGGTTTGGGTAAGATTAAATATGGAGAAAACAAGCAGCATATTTGTGACGATCTCAATCTGGTTTGACGAAATTCCAATATTTTCTTTGCTTGTGGGATAGCAGAGATCGCAAGAATTATTACGTTGAGAAAAATTAGCCAGCTCGAGAACGTTGAGGGATGTAACGTCCTTTGAAAAATTCAATGTCAAGGAACGAGATGCATGGCTGACCTTAAAGACTGTAGTCGAGAATTTCTTAGGCAATCACAAGAGTGAGAACTACAAGGAATTGGTAGAATCCGTTACAAATTTCCCAAGCGTCAAATCTCCCGCAAATGAGTGATTAGCATCTTGAAAAGCTCCCACCAATCGGAGCGCGATTTGTGCAAACTATCGTAGGGTGGGGATGGTGCATTGTTTTAAATTATATTTCTTTTAACTTTTAATGTATCTTGCGCTCTGATTAGCGGCTGCTTTTTCAGGTTATTTACCGCTCATTTGCGGGAGCTTTGACGATTGGGAGATTTGTCTCGGATTCAATTGGTATCTGACTTGCTCAAAAACTACAAAGACAAGGGCTTCTTGATAAGCTACAAGCTAAAATTTCTTGATTCCGTCTGGAAAACTTCCCAGAAAATCTTGGAGACTACAGTGAGGAACAAGGATAATGCTTCCATCAGGATATTAAAGAAATGGAAAGACGTGACCAAGGTAGATGGAATACGAATGTGATGGAGGACTTCTGCTGGATGCTTAAAAATCAGAGTGTTTCCAGTGGAAAGAAGCCACTGGAAATGTCGCCAATAAAAAGTGAAGTGTTTTTTAGGTTATGGTGTTATGAGATTCGGGGATATGAAACTACTTAACCATGGCTATGTTGTACAAGAAAAACTCACCGAATTGTTCTGTCTTCTCAAACAAGATTTTTCTTCTTAAAGTCGTTAAGGGACTTTGAGGTTATGGGCTTATATTATTACAAGGTAAGGACATTATGAAGTCATGACGTTATAGGGTGACCAGATTAAGTTAGTTGTTTATTGAGATTTTTAAAGTATTGTCAAAATCCTGACGTGTTGGGGCTAAACGGCTTGCATATTTTGTTTTATGGGGGAAAAATGCATAGGAATATGCATGTGTATTAATTCATCTTCTATAAGGAAGGAAATATATATTCTCATTAATTAAAATAAAATAGGGAAGTGCTCATAAAATGAGCACCATACAATTATAAATAAAATCAAAAACAAAAGAGAACTGTAAATCTCAACTATTTAGGTAATATTGAAAATCACAAATTTGCATGCAAAGAAAACCCCTCTTGATGCTCTTGTGCGTGCATAAGTCGATATTGCGGCCTTTTCCGTTTTCTTCGTTGATAAATTCATCATTTTAGTTTTTGGGTAGTGAATCCATGCAGCTAGCATCAAAAAATTAACGCTAAGAACTTATTCGGAAGGATTCTAGCTCCATGTAGAAATCTATAACGTAGCGAAGTGCCATGCAAATGGTACGGATATGCCAGTGTGCTGACGTGTCCATACAATTTACATCGGCCACTGTAAATGAGTTTCCCATGCACCCAGGATCGCAATAACGCCTTTTTACTTTAACGCATCAATTTAAAAATCTATAAAGATACACACAGGAAGGAATGAATTGGAATGCATATTTGTTTAGATATCAAATGCCTTTTGGATCTGAGCACAATAAAATTTTATAGTAAAAGTCTTACGTAATTTTACTCGATTGCAATAAAGCTCTTGGCCAAATTCATTCGCATTAGAAACGAAAGAGTTTTCCTGATAAAGGAAAAAGTCAAGGAAATTAAGTCAGCATTAAATTAGTTTTTACGGTTTAAGTTCATTGCGAATAGAAGTTAATAAGTTTTACTCAAAAAAAGCGGTATTCGTTTGAACTAGATCAGACTATTTTGTTATGAGAGAGCGTATTCATTCAAAATTGTACGGAATTAACATTTGTCATACAAGTCGACACCTTTTTCATAACTACTTACTTAGCATTTGTTAAAATTGGTAAAACGCTCTGCCAAAGTTGGTCCGTTATATGAGGCATACCAGACAAGGCAATGCCCCAGAGTTGATGACCATGTCTTGATAAGAATTTATGCAGTGCATCATCACTCAAATTATCTGAACTGTCCAGGTCAAGAGCTATCAAATTTCTGGGATTGCCAATTTCTGCCCAAGCCTTCAGAACGCTGTCATTAAACCCATTTAGTTGTCCAGCGCTTAAAAACCGTAAACCTGGTATTCTTGTTAACATGTCGATAAGGCAGTCCGTCGATAAATCTGTGGCTGTTATGTCCAGTTCTTGAATGGATGTTTTCTCCCATTCTACTTGAATTACATGCTCACTGCGAAGATCTGTAAAATACATTTTTCTCAGGTAAAGGATCTGTGAGATTAATTTCTCGTTCGTATATCATAGTTGTTTTTGTTTGTTATAGTCAACTTGTACTTCGAATTGTTTCATAACAGGTAAAGAATTAAATTAAGATATTCATAGCAAGATATCGATATGGGTAGTACTGTTCAACATGGTGAGAAACTTTATTAACTCAAATTCAATTCAAAAAGAGACATTCAAGAAGAACTTTTTTGTGAAGCCACAGCTGTGTGTAAAAATTTACAAATAAAACGGTACCTTATTTTTTAAATAATTTAATCATCCTGCACTTAATAGTACAAAATTCATTAAAAATGTTCAGTTATTTCAAAAAACTTTAATAAAAATTAAGTTAAGCCGAACACGCTAAAGTTGTATTGAGTATTGCAGGGTGTATAAGAAATGTACTCTTAAGTGTTTTTTATTTTTAATAACACTGTTATCTGCGAGTTTTTGAGAAGACTTTAGCGAAATAAGAATCTCAATTTCGATAAAAAGTTGAGTTCTGGAAGTATTGATAAAATTGCGGAATTTCAAATTGTTGAATTATTCATGTATGTGAATATTAAACATATATAAATAAATGTGTATTCAAATAAGGAAGTTTTGATTCTCTTGTAAGAAATACTTAAAGATGGTTTATCGTGCATGGAATATGATGTGAGTTTCTCTGAAATGCAGCCCCTCCACTACCCCAAAATCTTCGGGCGCTAATATATGTTTGTACGTGGAGCGGATAGATTTATCAGCTCCTCCGGGAGTAGATAGAGAAGTAGTTTTGTTCTTCTAAGGAAATACCGAATTTGAAACTATCGATAGCTTCACAAAACTGAAAAACAGTTTTTTCCTAATTAGAGCCTTTTTCGCAGAAAGTGACGTATTGTTATTATTTACGTTAATCTGAAAATAATTGAAAAAATTGTTTACACAAGCACTGATGCCCCACTAGGCGGCCCGGTGCCTGACAGTTTTTTATTATTTTATATTAAGCTATGTATTCCTCTAGGAACATTGATAAACTTGTACAATTATTTTTTACAACCTGTATACAAACCTTGAAACTAGGATCATAAGAGCGTATGATTATATTTAAGAAAATAAATTTAAGGACAAGAAAAGTGACAGCCCGAAAATCGAACAAAAAATAAATAAATAACTCTGGTCTAATATGCCACCAAATACATTTCTTATAACTAATGTGAAAAATCTTTTGATGTCAAATAGGAACCTCTATCTGAATTTTTTGTTACTGAAATTGTATGTCTATGTTCGTCGATTTCTGCATATTTTAAGAAATAATCGATCAGAGTATAGCACTTTTTACTATTTCGGTAAAATAACTCGCAGCTAATCTTGTTCCATGGCAGACCTGGGATTTTATGAGAATTCAGAGAATCTTTATTTTGAGATTTAGCGTATTTTAAACAGAGGTGGCATTCTGAAATAATTTGTCTAATCTGGTTAATCATACAAGGCCAACATATTGATTAACGAGCTAAACTGCGACATTTTTGTACTCCTATACGACTATAGTGAACTTTGTTTATAATTTTTTTTCTTAAAGTGCAAGGAATCGCAATGCATGTCCACTTAAAAATTATGTCGTTACTTACAGTTAACTGGATTTTATATTTCACATAAGCGTTGAGTTTTTTAGAACTATTTAAATTGTGTTTTGACCGTGCAGATTAAATGACTTTCTTTAGCTCTATTAGTTCTAAATCATTATTTGTTTCTTCTACTAATTGTTTAATTTTTTAGGTGTTATTTATATTTGAAACTCTATATTAGCGAACTGCGATAGTTCTCGGGCATGATGACATAACTGCGACATATAAAAACAGAAGAGACTTTACGTCGGTATTAAAGCTCACTAAAAATAAATTAAATAAATTGAAAAATAGCGATATTGTCTATTGCATTTAGTGCAATGGTCAAAATTGCAAAGCGGATTATATAGGTGAGAATAAACATACGTTAGGAGTACGGGTTTAAGAACACATGAGAGATATAAATCAGGCCCCTATTATTCTTATTATTATTATTATTATTATTATTATTATTATTATTATTATTATTATTTATTATTATTGCTCATTTAAAACTTTTACTCGGGTGAACCCAGTTATACATCATAGCCACGTACTATGTCAAGTGACGTTTTAATTAGTTATTCTAATACGATGCTTGAAACCTCCTGCGAAGATGCTGCAAGTATACAATTACGAGCGGCCGCGAGCATTGGAGGCGACAACAGTCACCCCTAGATGCTTTCTTAGAGCTTATTATAATTATTATTATTATTATTTAATTTGCTTAAAACTTGTACTCGGGCGAACCCGGTTATACATCAATGCTACGGACGGAGGGATTTCGGTGTGTCCTGTATCGATGCAGTCTAGCAGAAAGAACATCAAGTCTTTGCCTTTTAAAATCCATAATCTCATCCAGTATTGATGGTGTAAATGTCTCGATGTGCCCAGGGTGGATGATTTTAGTAAAATGGTTTATCAGCTTTCTGGTTCTATTTCCTTTTTTATATGGAGTTAATCGAACCAATTTGCACCTTACTTTGCTGATATCCATATTCAACCTGGTCTTCCATGGTGAATCTAGATTCCTTTCTGGGGCAAAAACGGCATTTGCAGGCCTAGTTCTGCGGCCCAACGTTCTAACAGTTTTCACAGCTGCACAGTATACAAGAGTTTGAACCTCTTAAGCAGTTTCAGTTATGTTCAAATGCGTAGGTAAAAACTTGGCGTGGATCGATACGCAGATCCGGAACCAGGAAAGTGCATCTTCATGAGGTGGTCTAGGATCTCGCTAGCCGATTCTGTCATGCCTCCTGTCGGTAGTGTTAATGTCTTTAATTGACATGCTGGGTTTTCCTTTAAGATTCTCTGGAGTCTAGCCGTGTGAGGTATATTTTGAATGCCCTGGATAAGCGCCATATCAATGATAATCTTTTAGCCGATTGTATCTCTTTAGTGTATTTTATTATACTAGCCTTATACAATTTCCATTATGCAGTTCAGAGCACTTTAGAGCCTGAAGTTTATTATTCCACCAGGAAGACATCCTCCTCTGCTTTTCTCATTTAAAGAGGGCGGTTATCCTCATACGATTTATTCATTGAATTATCTTCTATATACACAGCAAACTCCAACTGATCAATTGACCTAATCTTTCCGGCTATACTTGCCAAGGCTTCTCCGAGATCTTCCCTATACCCATCTCAGTCGGTCGCTCTTGGGTTCCTATACCCGATTGGATCAGATGTGTCAGCTGTCAGCGAAAAACATATATGCCTATGATCTAATAGGTATGACTCAGGCGATGCATGTCTGCGATTTAATGTAAACAAATCGTTAGTTAAAAGGTATTCTAAAAGGTACTTACCTCTACAGTCGATGTTCTTCCTTCTCCATATCGTGCGATGTCTTATTTCTACTGATAGTTACAGGAACAAAGAGTAAAATGGCAAATCTGCTAAGCATATAACTAGAGGTTATCGTTTTCCTTCTCTTTGATGTTCGATTTACGGCGCTACGAGATCTCTATTACTGAACCTCGGTAGACTAACAAAGTCGATATCTCTCGTATGTTCCACTGTAACACGCCTGCTTAGGATGGCAGATACAGCTTTACAGTGACGAAAATTTATTTGCATGAAAGCCAAGCCCGAAGATTTGGCGCTGTTCATTACGAAGCAGCCCCAACCTTCGACTGTTCGGAAGGCGGCTGCTCTTCTGTCACTCCCGTAGCATCTTTACGCTTAGGCAGGATCTTCATCTGGATCCTTCTTATCCATAGATAAGGTATCAAATCGACCTTTTCTATATGCTTGATGACGAAAAGATCCAAACTCAAGATCAAGATATGTATGTGAGGTTGCGCTGTAGCGAAGCTCAGTTGCTCACGGGAAGCCCTAGCATGGAAGTAAGTGCTGTATAGTATATTATACTGCAGGGTAGTTCACAGGATATGCTTGCGTCTCAGTCATATAGTACAGTGTAGTGCAATGTATTGTAGTGCATAGAAAATGCTTGCGTGTCAGTTAATAGTCCAGTTCGCTTAACCCAGACGTAAGCTTTACGATAACGTTAACAAGCTCCACAAATACTGATTTATGGAGCTCATAATGCCTGTCATCCAGCCCGGCTTTCCCAAATCATCATCATCATCTAAATATGTAATTGACACAGTATTTTGAGATTGTAATGAATTTCATCGTATAGTGAAGTGCAGAACTTATATATGTGTGTCAGCTATCAACAACAAAATTGTCAGTGTCATTATGTAGTATCACTTGTAAGAAAGATATTTAGTTTTGAGTTTTGTTGACAGGTACCTTTTCTTTATCCCCCAGGCATTAAACTATTACTAGCGCTACTTGGGTTAGGTCAGACATGATGACAGGTATGTGTCCACTGATCTGTATGGCTGTATCGTGCATAAAGGTGGACGGGGTGTCCCGTATTGAAGCCATCCTGCTTGGTACGCTGTATACCATTAGTACTATACATGTATATATACGCATATAATTATTGTGTGTGTAGTACGAATGCCATTATATATCATCTATATATTTACATACAAGATACCAAGCACTATGGCTTCAATTCGTCCCGTTCTCTGTTGTGCGGTGGCATAACAATTCCCTACCCAGACATACAGGTCCATGAATGTGCCCCACCCTTCTCCAACGTTTGTAAACAAATTAATTTCGGCAGCAAAGTCATCACTGCTGCCACTGCCGTAGTTATTCAAAGTATTGTGAGAGTTAAATTTTTCTTTTTAAATCTGTTTCAATTTATATAATAATATAATATAATGCATATGTATGTATATAATATATAATACATAATATATAAGTACAAGCGAAAAAACTAAAAGAAAATGGACGGGAAAGTAGAAGTAAGGGTTGGAAAGGTATAATAAAGTGAAACTATAGTGGTGAATTGAAAACGTCCAAAATATGAAAATTAACCCATCGATGAAGGAAGTTCACAACCCATCGCTCTTATAAATGTCCATCGTTGAAGTTTGTCAGAGATGTACTCAGAGCAATACACACGCACACATTTTGGCACATATATA
>JAAAKG020156954.1:0-30105 GCA_010014905.2 Druon quercuslanigerum | reverse complement strand
GAAAAAATAATAAAAAATAAAATATTCCATTTTGCGGTCAAACTATGCAAGATACGAAGAAAGATGTTAAGACAAAAATAGTGCAGCCAATGAAGATCTACAAATTTGTTATAAATCATTTATTTATAGGACGTGCAAAACAACGCAAGATACGAAAAAAAGTCAATACGAGAAAAATGGGTTTCTTTGCACACACTACAAGACTATCATAACGTATTTTTGAATTTTTTTGAAAAATCAAAAACTAACATTTTTATTTCACAAAAAATAATCAAAAATCAAAAATTCTATTTTACGGACAAAATGCAATGTCTACAAATTTTTTATGAGCCACTTTTTGAAATAATACATTTCTCAGAGTAGCTGCGAATAAAGATTAGTCAAAAATTAAGAATAAGTCATAAAGTCATGTTAATGGACAAAATTTGTACTTTATTTTGCAATATTTGAATAAGCAGTCTCGGCCCGAGGTAAAGAATTTAACATAATGAATTTTTAAATTATTTTGCAAAGTTAATATAATACTTAATGTAATATCTAAAGTAATAGAATTTCGTTTTTATATATACATTAATTACATGTTACATTCACATTGACAATGTGACGTGAAAGCGCAAATAATTTCAATAATTATTTGCAAATTTATTATATGTATATGTTCCAAAAACGACTTAGATACTATTTATCCCCCATTTTCAGATAGCTGGAAAAAATCATTCTGATTGTGAAGCTTACTAAGAGATTAGCTATCAGCCCGCGAAGCGCGTAATAGCGAGCACACGAGGTACAAAAATCTAGAGGAATCGCGTGTAACGCGTGAGGCAAATATGTCCGAGCGCGCAGCGCGAGACGAATACCTAATCGAGCGCGAAGCGCGAGATCCAACAGGTGCGCGCGCTAGGAGCGTCCAAACTTGGGAGCCGCGCGCGAGGCGCGCGATGAGAATGTGCCCGCGATGGATTGAAATTTATTTCAATTTTTTGCTTTTTTGGGAGTTTAGATACAATGCAATTTTTTCCCGCATTATATATTATTTTTAATTATATGTACATTATGTATCATTATATACTGCTGGTAGTTTTTTTAGCATTTTTTTAATTTTCAATTAGAATAAGTTAAATTTAAAAAAAGTAACTTTAAAAAAAATAGTTACATTTTCAAACACAGTGATAAAACTTTAAAATACTATTGTGAATATTTTATTGGAATAGTTTAATTTTTAACCAGAAATATGAATTTTTAACTGAAATGAAGAATCTTTAACTAGAATAATTGAGCTTTTGCCAAAAAGATAAATATCTACCAAAAAAGACGATTTTTCATCTAAGAAAGATAATTTTTCAAACAGAAATGAAATTAAGAAATGTTTATTAAAAAAATGAAAGGACAATCAAAAGGATGAATTTTTTAACTAAAATTAAGGAGTATGCAACTGTCATAACTTTAATCAAATTTCAACTAAATAATTTTATTTTCAACCTCAAACATGAATTTTAAACTAAAAGGACGAGTATCTAACCGAAATACTTGATTTTTTAACAGAAAAGAAAATTTTTTATACCAGAAGATTAACTTTTAAAAACTCTCAATTAAAAAATACCAGTGTTCAGACAAATTGCTTAAGTTTAACCTAGAAATGATCAATTTCCAACTAAAAATTGGAGCAATTACATTTTCAGTTAACAAATTTATTTTCAACTAAAATTATGAATTTTTAACTGAAATGATGAACCTTCAACTGGTATAGTTGTATTTTATGCCAAAAAGATGAATTTTCTACAAAAAAAGACGAATTTTCCAAGAAGCGAAAATAAATTTTAAATTAAAACGATGAATCTTTAATAAAAAAAAATTAACTTTTAACAAAAGAGTTTAACTTCTAACCAGTTTTATAAATTTTTAACTAATACCAGATGAATTCGTAACGAACAATGTAAAAATTTTATATTATAATTCACAAATATTTCTTCTGTGAAATAATTTAAAAATAATTTTGTCGAAATTCAAATCATTGCAAAATCATAAATGGTATTCTGTCCTCAACAAATGAACTTTTTTACATCAATGTCAATGAAATTTCTGACATCGTATTAATTTATTTAAAGAAAAACTTATATTCTTAAATTGATTAAAATGGAAACGTTAGTTTCTCCATTATTTAAATAATAACAAATATTTCCTCTATGGGGAGGGAAATACATTTGCTAACGGGAAGCAAAGTGCTTTAAATTGAATATAAATCCTAATAAAGTGGAAACGCTCGAGGTCAAATTCACAGCTAGTTTTCAAATATATAATAGCATTATGCAAACTTTGTAAATTACATTTTTTATAGTGAGCTCAATGGTCGTAATTGTTAAAGCAACTATCTAATTTTATGTGTTATATTAAAGAAAAATTTAAAACATTAGGCTAAATGTTACATTGATTTTTATCAATAATTAACTACTGAGTAGTTTTGTCATGAATACTTCAAAATCACAATATCGACACGGGACATCAAATTTTAAAAGGCTATGGCTTCCCAGCGCGATCAAATACGTGTTAAATTTGGGTCTATAGATAAAAGCTGGTTGAGTTCAGACTGGGAGGAAAAACGGTTTAAAGTCCTACACCGTTTCCCGCCGCGGAATAATTTCAGTTCACTTCGGCTATGAAGGTCATTCATTCCTTTTCCACTCCCTTAATTTTTCAAACTCTTCTTTGCGTTGACACGAAAACTGAAACCTCTTCTCTTCTGCAACTTATTCTGCACAGAATTTATTTTCGGCCCGTCAAGTAAAACACGAATAAAACTACTATTTATCTCATAATAAAATACTGTTTCCTTTTTTTAACTTCCTCAAAAAAATATATTTTTTGACCTCCTAGTTCTGCATTTGCCTGTTCTTTTGCCGTTATAGAAGGTTAAATATTTTATTTAAATACCTGAAGTATGCTCAATTCCACTACATTCTAATTATTATTTCACATATATTTAGCAAAAATAATTAATAACTGCAGTGTCAGCGATATAAATATTAGTTAATTATTTTAAATTTCTATTATTGCCTATCACGCAATTTCTGAGAATGTGGTGATTTTTAATATTTAAATACGTCAATTGATCTGAGTCGAGTTGAGTTAGCATTTTGTTACCATTAATTCAGCTAATTTAGTTCAGCACTTATTCGCATATGAAGATTGTCATTACTTCTCTGAAACATTCGCATTATTTTAGTTCACGACTCAGCGATTAAGCAAACGAGATTTTAATGGATTTCATTATAGGATAACAAATGGCTTTGGCTATATGACGTACAAACTTACATCTAACACGAGAAGTATTTTTATTGAAGAATCCGCAAGAAAATACCTTCACGAATTTTTAAAATGTAAATTTGTTATTATGATTTCGAAGATATACTTATTCTAAAGTTAAAGTCTCACTCATTTTTATTTCCGATAAAAACAAAATAAATTGTTAAAAAATTAGACCTTCTTGCCAACTTCCAGATTTTTTTAAATACAGAAGGCTTCAACAAATTATATACCAAAACTCGTAATTGATCATTCTTTTCTATTTCGTCTGCAAAATATGATTACACTGAAACGCGATCCTTAATTTACATTTGAATTATTAACAATTTCAGCAGGTAATTAGATTTTTTCTAATTATGTTGATCTATTCTATATAAAAAATCGGTTAATTTAAGTGCTGTGTCAACGTCCAGTTGGTCGCGGTTTGTCAGAGTCGAAAAAGACGTCAGCGTCTTTAAAAATCGAATAGTGAGTCACATTTTGAAACGGAGATTTTTTAATAAGCATCGGAAAGAATGTCTGCAAGAAGAATCTATCGAATGAAGAAATAGATAGCGAAGTTATTTTGATCCGTAAAGGTTTGATTGTTTGAGTACAAAAATAAGTAGTTGAAGCTTGAATGTACTTGCCTAACAAGGGATTCTTATTGAACAATATTTTGCTTCATTTTACTCTAGACAGCGTTTAAAAATTGAACAAAATGCATTTTTTAGCAATATAATATTGAGCAATTTTAAGTTTAAGGACTTTCAAAGTAAGCAAGTTTAAAATTGAGTATTCAAGACATTATAATTTAGGATTATGAACAATTCAAACTAATAATCTTAACCCAACGTCTTCAGACTTATGAAACCATTAATTTGAATTATAGAAAGCTAAAAACATAAAAAAGCATTTAAAAAGGTTAAGTTTCAACGTGGATGAATTGCTTTATTAATTTCCCTCCTGCACGCTACGTATTCCCAAATATTCTTGATATTTTCAAACACTCTCGCATAATTTAAGAAATTAATTTTTTTCTTGAGAGAAGTTTCTTAAGTTTTCAAATTCCGTAAAGAAATTTAAAAAGCTTAGAAATTAACAAAAAACTTCTTCTTGAAGATTTATACAAAAGTAACGCAAACATTTTTGAATATTTTCAACCAGTATTTTAGTATTTTAAAAAGGGTAATTTTCTTCCTAAAAATAGTTTCCTTTTTCTTCGTAACTTCTTAAAATGCGTGTAAGAAGTGTCTAAACCTAAATTAGGAAATCGTTAGTAGCAATGACTTTTTTATTATTTAAAACTTTTTATTTTTAGATTTCCATACTATGCCTTGGATCTTTATTTTTCATTTGAATTCGGCCATACAGGAATATGAGTGATGTTATTTACTTGAAAATAATAATTTTGATTTTTGATTCCCAATTTAGAAATACTAAAAATTATATGTCCGAACAATAAACGGCACTAACATTCATATCGATGATTTAGAAAAATAATAATTTGTAAGCAAAGAAATCAATTCCTTAACATTTTATTACCTGAGGTATATAAGCAAGTGGCTTCTGACATGTACACTAGGAGTCAGAAGGGAAATAATTTTTTTTACAACAAATTCACATCTATTAAAATATTCCCAAAAACACGTTCCAAAACATTAAAAAAACATCTTAAGAACTTCTTTGAGAACTCATCAAGAATTATACTATATAGTATAATTTTCGGAAAAAACCCAAACTGTTCATAAAAGAATCAAAAGACAAAGTTGAATGCCTTTATTATTTTGAAAAATACCAGATTTTCAAAAAAAAAAAAAAAAAAACCTTTTTTGGCATCCGATGTTAAAACTTTTTTTAAGACCTGAAGAACAAATGTACCAAAATTCAATAATTTTTAAGACTTTAAAATCTATAGATCATCAGACAAATCAGAAAAATTTTCATGACATCATAATGAAAAATTGGCATAATATTGAAAGAATTAACAACTGTGAACACACAGTTAAAATTTTTGAACATTTATAATAGAAAAATTATAAATACAATATAAAGTACCCATATAATCTTAAAAAATATTAAATGCTAAGGATCACAAAGAACACATACATGGCTCATCTTTATATAATTTAGTTCTTATATAGTTAAATAAATTTTTTTGACACACAGAAGTAAATATTTGGAGACTATCTTAATACATTTAAAAATTAATTTATACTCACGTATATTGACTGAAATCCTTATCGCCTAAAGAAGCTTGATCAGGGGAACTTACCTGAAGCAGAAAATGAAGACAAAATTATACACACGTGGGTACTTTCTAAATCAAAGCAATTAAATCCCAATAAACAGCATA
Source organism: Druon quercuslanigerum (assembly GCA_010014905.2). NCBI lineage: Eukaryota > Metazoa > Arthropoda > Insecta > Hymenoptera > Cynipidae > Druon > Druon quercuslanigerum. Next base: position 24,470 of record JAAAKG020156954.1, on the reverse strand, counting down.
AGCAGAAAAAGTATTGAACTTTAATTCATCGCATAATTAGTTCGAGTTTTACAGATGAAAAAAAAGTATTAGAAAATTAATAAAGAATCGCATTGTACGTTTAACCGCCTTTTTCATGAATGTCGCATATATTATGCGACCGAACAGCGAGGCTTAACGCAATGTGCACAGCATGGCGACATTGACGATGCATGAGGATGAGGAAGGACGCGTACCCGTCGCGCTTTACAAATACCAAAGGTTTTTTTCAATCATTCCCCGACGCGAGAAACTGGGATTGCAAAGAATGATGGACACGGATAGCGCAGTAGGTAAGGACCGTTCGAGTCGGCCTGCTCCGACGGGTTTCAGTCTGGCTGACCAAAGCTTGTTTGTATTCACTGCACAGCCTGAATTTTATTGTCTCATACTTTTTTATCTTTCGGCTTGTTTCACTTATTTTATTTGATCGCTTTCGCGACAATACAGCGGTTTCTTTTGTGGTAAATGTAGGTAAAACATTAAGAAAAACAAATTTTATTATAAATGTAGACTTTTAAAAGAATTTAGAGCTCCAAAAGATTCAAGTTTAATTTAATTTATTACAATATTACAGGTTTGCTTTTAAGAGTACAAAACATTTAACTTTTTACACTTTAATTATATTTGAATCCTTCGTGATCTAGATACTTGACGAATTGTAATAATTAGAAATTTATATATATTAATTGTTTTATTCTTGAGAATCTGACCGCACAAAATTGCTTAAAAAGGCTTGCGTAAATTTAAATATAGTAACAAATTTCAACGCTCAAAATAGTAGAAAGTATAATTAAATATTTTGAGAAATAAGAATAGACAAGGTTATCAGGCAATAATTGTGTTTGAAACTTTAAAATATTCTTTAAATAATAATCTTATAGTTCTTCATAGGAGCAGGAGGATACTTCAAGATAAAAATAAAGCTGATTTCAAATTTTTTAAATGGTGTGTGTTGAAGCGTAGGAAGATGAGATATGTTTGAGGAAGTAGACAAGTTTTTAGCTAAATAAATCGGCATGTATTTTTGTTTCGCAAAAAGCATCAGAAATACAATGACAAATTATACGTAAACAGTAGAAGTATTAAGACGCCTACTTTGTATAGCTGCCAATTTATTTCCTACTTTTTATGAAACGCACATTTTATGGAATGGAGTTTGGCTGTAACTCAGTGTACTCAGTCCTTTGGTCACAAGAGACCAAATATTTTTGGAAACAGAGAAAAATGGCGAAGATGTATGGACTTTGCTAACTTCTGAAGACCTAAAATTTTTTGTAAAAACATGTAGTTTTAAATAATAAATATTCCGTAAAGAGGCAAAAAAGTTGACTTTTTTATGCGAAAAAACTATAATCGCTTTTTTTTAAATGAGAATTTTTTATTTTTTTCATTAGATTAGGGTCAAAATGTCTTTCAAAAGCTCTTGAACTTTCATAGTCGTACAGCCAGACCGAGAAAACTAGCAAAAAAAATACGTAGTAAGTTCATTACCTACGGAGCTATTAAGCCACAGAATCAAAATATTGCAACAAAATTTTAAGTAGCCAATCCAATATGTCAATCAACATTTAATTATTATCCTCTTAGTACGAAATTGATTTTTTCGTGCTTTTCTGAATGCAAATTTTAACTACTTATAACGCAAAGCAACCGAGTGCTTTTGTTCAAACCCGAAGCATTTGTATATTCAACCTCATTTCGAGTTTTAAGTGGTTCCTAGTAGCATCATGAAATTTAATGGTAGAGATGTCTACTAGATTTGAACAATAGTGACTGATTTTACTAATGGTATTATTAGATATCTGGCAACCTAAGAAACAGTACTCTGTAGAAAAAAAGCTGAATACCCAAACAACTTCAAATTCTCGAATCTTCGAGGCAGTATGATTTCGACGTGATCAATCACGAATTTTTGGGACTTCTTTCGCACACTCCTAGTTTGAACAAAGGGCAGATGAAATTCTGATGCCAATCATTATGTGATAGAAATTTATATCTTTTTGCTAACAAGAAACACTTGAATAACCAAACTTTCTATTTTCGACGATAAATATCTTTTGCTTAGAATACAGTGTAGAAGCTGAATGTCTGAACAATAGTGTCCATAGAGAGTCTACTTTAGTATATGGCATAAGACTGAAGCGCCAGGCACAAATGCTTACAGAAACGCTGATAAACTCTAAGAAGAAAGAGTAGATCAGTGGCGGGATGCGAGTCCAAGTAGACGACAATGTGGACGCTGCTGTCGCGTCGCCGAGAGAGAGGAAAACGACAACCACGGTGGCCAACGTCGACTAGGACAACGACGCCGACAACGATAACAACCACGACAAGAAAGTCATCCCGACTTTGTATATAGGTCTGCGTCGAGTGAACAGATCGTGTGTAATTGACCTCAAAAGAATGCAAGAGTCTCCGTTAACCGCCGTTGATAATACGAGGGTACGTGCAGAAAAGTGAGGTTGGTCGCGCGAACAGACCGCGAAGAAGATAATTGCCGGCAAAGATACGCGACTACATACATTTATGCATATATACATGCTCTGATGCTCATACTAATGCACTTGCGAGCTGCTAAGAGAATAGCTCCTTACATACTCGCCGCGTGTCATTAGTGCTCGCCTGAAAAAGAAAAAAAAAACCGAGAGGGAAAGAAGTACACCCATAGCACGTCACGTACCCGCTATTTCACTCGCGGTTACAACTCGATCTCAAGTTATGTAGAGAAAAAGAGAGAAAAAGCTACCCTTAATATAATAAAAATTCTGCTTAGGTAAAAATATCATGTGAAGTATTATACCCTATATCATGAGAAATATTTGAAATATTTTTTCTACTTTTGCAAAACCTTGACTTACAATTTTGAAACAAATCGAACTAAAGACATTTTAGTATTATCTATTCAATAACTGCAACGTATGTGGCATTTACTTCCTCTTCGGTGCATCAGGATTTCAGACAAGACAAACCCTTCTAATTTTCAAATGATTGTGTAGAACGCGATATGGACTGTTCGTGTTGTTGTACCTCGAAATAAAATTCTCCTTTTTCAACCTGTTATACTAACAGGAAATATTTGTGGCTAAATATTTCATCAAAACACAGTTCATTTCACCAGACAACATGAAATGTCTAGAGAGTTCATGAACTGCTAGTGGATTGTATAATAATGGACGTAACGATGTAACGTCTACAAATTTTAGCACTTCATGAACCGCGCAAGCATCTTCAAACAGTGTAATAGTTCAGAGTATCAATACCTAAAAAAAACTGTTGTATTGTTTCAAATAAAATGTACGTTTCATTCAAGAATGCTCTAGCATTAGTTCAGAAAAATTCTAGTCACTAACATTTTTTTTGCTTTAATTAAATCATCTTTCACTTTTTAAAGATTTCTCACATACAATACAAATGTTGTATAATTTAAAAAACTAAGAACGTTAAAAGATATTTGACAGAATTGGGATTGTACATTATTATTTAGTCTAAAGTATTTTATCAAATATTTTGTATAACTCTTTGCCCATAAATAGTTAAATATGGTTTTATGATATAAAAACAATTGTAAGACTGTACTTGCGATTTTACAAATAATATTAATTGAACTGTATTACAGTTGCTTTCTAAGAATACTCCCTTGATGTTAAACAAAATTAATATTTAAAAAGAATTGAAACCTAGGGTTTAGTGATAATTACTTTAAAGGAAATGCCTAGAATAATTAGATAGCAAGTAAAACTCTGATATATTACACTAACTGTCTAAAGATGATTGCGGATTTCATGAAACATATAAAAATCTTAGACAGATAGTTTACTTATTGATTATATTACAGAATCTGCTAGCAGTTCATTAACTGCCTAGATATTTCATGAATCCTTTGTACTTCTTTGAAATACATTTAAATGTTTTGAAATTATATGAAATATTTGAAATCCTATAAAATCCCTTCAAATGTTTGAAATCATTTTGAAATCCCTTGACAGCTTTAAGTCATTTAAATCGTTAAATTTTTAAAATTTTTTAAATTGTTAAAAATTCCGTCATATCTTCTAAATCTGTTGAAACAGTTTGGATTTAATTAAAATCTTTAGATTTTTAATACTGGCAAATTGGAGAATATCAAGGCTCAATAACTCTTGCAATCTCGTGTATATTTCTCATAAGAAGCCAGAAAATCCATGCAAATTTTGAAGATCTTTGGAAGTACTGTGAAACCTCATGAAGTCTTATGAAATACCTTGATATCTATTAAATTTGTTTGAAATTTCTTGAAGTATTGGGTATCATTATGAAATCCATTGAAGTCCTTTAAATAGTTTTAAAAACCATGAAACCATTTAAATTCTCTTGAAGTTTTTGCAATTCCACATAATCCCATGAAATCGATAAAAACTCTTAAAAACGTTTGAAAGCCAAAGCTTGATAAAAAGGCGAGGGCCTAGTCAACGCATTCCATTATGGTGGTTAACGAAATATGGGTTTCATTTGAGACCGTACTTAAATTACGTCACAGCTCAAAGGGGGGAGGGGTTCAGGTACTTTGTTTAAATTTGTTAAGGTTCCACTGTTAAAGAGGGGGGAGGGGTCTGGAGGCAGCCGAAAATGCGTAACGTAATTTAAGTACGGTCCCTTAAATACGATTTTTATTAAGATTTATTGGCTGCGAAAGGAGCTTTAAGTCTGTCATCGAAAACGTTCAAGGGTTGCATTTTGTCTGCTTCCTTATTCAGGATTAATCACGAGCTAGTTATCGCTAAGGCGATCAGCGCGAGAAATTTTTACCATTGTACTTCTCAAAGAAAAGGGTTTTTTTATTGGTCCTCCACCAACGTTCAAGGGTTGCATTTTGTCTGATTTCTTATTCAGGATTAATTTCGAGCTAGTTATCGCGAAGTCGATCAACGCGAAGAATGTTTACCATTGTACTTCTCAAAGAAAAGGGGGGCCACATTCGTAGCTGTAATTCATCCAGTCAAAAGCGGATCAATAATGACCTCTGGATTATGTATGTGAATAAGTAAATTCAAATTGTTGGCTATTTTTATTGTCAAAGTCACAGGATTTTTTGTAAATGATGATATAACTTGTTAGCAATAATTATTCTACAAACTCTTTTATGTATAAATGACTAGATTTTCTTTCACGAGATTAAAAATAAGAAATAATACTAGCTGAATAATTGAAATTATTGGTTACTGTTGCTGACTTCGTTAAACTAAGTTTCTTAAATTCCCCTGCGTTATTGAAACTGATTATTTTTTGGGGAGTCCTAATAATTTTTGAAAAAATTTCCAAAAAGTGAATTTTCGACATCTCGGCAGCTTTTCTGGGTCAAAATTAACTATATGACACTATCACGATACTTAAAATTTACAATGATGTCTCTCCATAAATAACTAAAAGTAGTGGAATCACTACATTCCTGCAATAACACATTACCGCAAGTATGTCAGCCTGCATACCAGCAATTTTCAGATTGCTTTGAGTACACTATACAGATTAGAGACTAAGTAAAACACAAGCAAAAGAATATATTCAAGTTCAATTAGTAGATGCATATTTTTTTGCATGTATATATATTATGTAAAATTAGATCTTGTCCCAGAGAAAGATGCTAACAATGACGTCAGAAGGAATCATTCTTAAATCTGATTGTTGAACTAAAGTCGTCGGTAAATTCAAATTCAAACACTCAAAGCAGATAGCCGCACAGTCGAGACGCGTCTCTCTCACTTGCATAATGTATGTGCTTTGTGCTTCGAGGGTGGGTATTGCGCGATTTACGTGCACCCATACACATATAGAGTTGAGGTGCTTCGGCACTAAGTACATGCAGGCATAACGAGCTGAATATATTATGCCCATGTAAAATACGTAACGTACGATTTCTGCCACATGTGTACCACTCATACTTATACATCCAAAACTGGGGCTGGGCTCTGGCGAATGGGTACTAACAGACCAATGTCAGTGCGTGTCGAGATCTTATTGTTATCTTTATTCTCGGATCTGCTCGATCTGCGCCTCGAGGACAAGGGGAATGTCGCGATGAAACTCCTACTTAAGGAATGTGTTCTTGCATGTATCATATTTCTGGCTATTTTAATCTCAAAATAAAACGAAGATTGAGTACTGAAGAATTTAGAATCGCACTTTGTTACTCATCTCAACCACTTCTAAAAACATGTATGTGATCATTCGTAACTTTGGTTTATTTGTTCTTCTAATTATCATTATTAATATTACTAACAGAATGAAATGTATTCTAGGGATTATACGTTCAAGGCACTAATAGTTTCTTAGTCAGATCTTGCCGGGACAGAATTTCCTTGCAAACTATTTTCCAGCTTAAAAAAGAAAATTGTGCCCCTAGACACCTTTGGTCAGATCTTCCCTGAATACGAATTAACAGGACAATTCCTCCAAAGAAATCCAATCCCCAAGAAAAAACATGTGATACTTTAAGACAAATCTGGTCGAGTTATTCCCCGGACAAGACTTCCCGGTACGGATCTTCCAAGGGAATTCCTTCCCAGATTAAAAAATAATGCTGGAGCCACACCTCTCCGTTTCTACTTCCTCCGTATTCTATCCTCTTCCCAACCAGTTGTCCATTGAAGCATCAAATGTTGTTCAGCTGGAAAGGCTTCGAGGCAGTATCAATCAAATCTTTCCTGGGCACGAATTCCCGAGTCAGGGCTTCTCTGGAAATATATTTTCCAACAAAAAATATGTGAAAAATATGTTGGTTCTTCTTGGATATAACTTCCCAGGACATTTTCCTAGTAGGACCTGTCCTAATAAGTCTTGTTCTATGAATAAAAAAACCAGTGGTACCTCTAAGCACTACATCTTTTGACGCTTGGAATGGATTTCTTAGGAAAACCTGTATCGGGAAGTCTTGTTCAAGCAAGACCTGGCCACTGGTGCCTGAGCACCGCATATTTTAATTAGGCTAGAAAGACATTTTCTGGAAGGATTTTCCCAATATGACGCGAGCCCGTCAGTCTGAATGTTCGAGTTAGGAAATAATATCCAATTTTGTCAGGCCCACATGAAAAACGTTTTTGGCGGGGAAGGAATTTTAAGGGAAGCATTGTCATTGACAATCGAGGAATTTTGCTATACCCCCCCCCCCCCATAAACCCCTAAACTGTTCACGTGGTATATGGATGGCCTTTCCCGATCTTTTTTCAAGAAATAAACTTAAATATAAAAAGGTCTTAAATTAAGAAGCTATTTAAAGCAGCTATAAAGAGAGAGAGACGATATATATATGTATATATATATTGCAATTTGTTCGCATAGATAAGTATATCGATCTTCTGATCTTCAGATCGTGCGGACTAATATCACTGTAAAAAGAAGTCACGCCAATCTATAAATTTAATGTGACCAGATAACGTTGTTAGTACAAGGCAGATGTCTTTGATATACTATATTGGTCCTTGAATTCATTTTCAGCGTTTGGAAAATATTGCTCTTGCTACCAATGGTTTCCGTGGAATCTTACAGAAAAAACAAAATTCAAGGTAATTTATTTGATTTAAAGAGAGTAGATTCAGCGTAGCTTATTAAAGTCAAATATTCCAGAACACTATTTTAAGCCTAATGAGTATTGTCTTGTCGGAAAGGGACAACAACTATTCTTAATCGACCTTGAGTTTCAAATGAGTCTAAAGAGAGCCGTACGTAATTTCAGAAACATGGCAAAATTAAGAAGCACTTAATATAGATTGAGAAATATACTATTACAATTAATGAGAAAATCTTTCTTTTTGTTGAACCATTTCCTGTAAACGATTTCGATGAATTGTTATCAATGGAGGGGGCAGGCCTAACCATACAGGCCCATTTGAATTGGGTCTACACCACCTTGTAAGGTTTTAATTGCAGATAGATTAATTGTAGTTACATTATCAGTATTACCATCTCCACGATAGGCGGGTGAGAACTTCATATCTGGTCTTCTGCGAAGAAAGAGACCTAGCGCACGACAGCTTCATTTTATAGGAGGAGCGATTGAAGAGATGGTACAATACGGGAACTCCGTAAGAGGACATCACTTTGCTGTTTTATGAAAATTTAGATGTTCTAAATATAGGAATTTTTAAAAGAAAATTATAGTTTTTACATATTTCACCATAAGCGCATTATCAAAGTTATGTACAATATTTCCCTTCTAACCATCAGTTGTCACAAGGGTCAACATACGCTTAAACAATATGTACTAGCGAAGTCACCATTCTTCAGAACTTGGAACATGAAGGATTATTACAGGAAAATATTTGTTTCATTCAGAAAAATTACTGAACTTGGCAATGGTACAAATTTCATTTAAGTTTTACAGTGGGCCTTTTATTATCGTGAAAAATACTTGTCTGTAATTTGTTTCATCATTACGCACTCCAGAAAACAAAAAATGTGCCACGCTAATTAGCTGCACATATCATACATGAGCATCTGAAATGATTTACGATTCGTTAGGTTGCTTAGTTGGCATTTTACCAATGGGGTTTAGCTATTGTTGAAGACAATTCTGACACCCTTTATTGAGCAAAAAAATTTTTAGGAAGTCCCTATTATAATCCCCCTTAACAAATGGTTGAATATTTATTTAGGTTTAAAATGTTCTGAATACTATTACGCCATTATACCAAACCGACATGCCGATTGCATTGCCTAAACTAACGCATAGATATTGGTGTCAAGATATCCAATTAGTATCGATACCCCCAAAATTTGAAATCCTTAAATTTTTTCGTCAAAATGTATTTTAGTGTTTATTCGAATATGCGTATCAACAGGGAGTGTAAGATTTCTATGAAGTCTCGCACGACGGTTTCTCCAAAGTATACCGAGCGGACCACTTATATTTAGAAGCCGCAGACACAAAACGACTCGGTACCTTCCACGCGAGGCGTTTCTCAGTTCTGTTTTCAGTATTCTACCTTTACAGTTTGAAAAGCATGGCTTTTACGAAGGGAAAGGGGAATACTTATGCATCCCTCCTAAATTAAAAAACAGATAAACACCCTCCCAAAAAACCTTAGGAAAAATGGTAAGGATTTTCAATATCCCACTTTGCGCATAAATCTCACTAAAAACTGAATAATTAATTTTCAGAGATAAGCGATGTTTAATTATATTATTTATTATTTTAGTTGGATATTTGGGTATAGTGGTTTTTCCCATTAATGACGATCATCAGGTTGCACCAGCAATGTAATCCCGCAAAATTCCTAGAAAAACTTTGAAATCCCCTTAAATATTTTGAAATCAGTGGCGGATTCTAGTAATAGGTAAAAATTGTATTAGCTCAATAATATAGTACACCGTCCAAATTTGAGTTAGACAGGATAATATCTTCTGTTCTATGTATGGATTTACAATTTAAAATTTGGTAACATTAAAAAAATCCACTCGTCGCAAAATTGTAATAATTATCAAAGAAGGTGAATGCTCGAGGATCGTAAATAACGAAAAGATAATAATTGCATAATTAAACAATGTATTTGAATACCTCAGATTCTACTCTTAAATATCTTTGATATTGTGAAATTAAAATCTCCTTTTTAATATCTACGGTTGCTCTAAATCAATATCTATATTTCTCTCTCATAGTTCAATTACTATGATGTTACTCCGAAATATCCAAACATTATGTTTTAATATCTATTTTTCTCCGTGTAAGTAAATTTTGAATGTATTCCTAAATTTATTTTGTGAGTGTGAAACTAATCATGAAATCAGTTAAAACTATCAGTAAATAAAATTATATTAAGAAATTGAATTCTAAAAATGGTTACTACAGATTTTTAATATGTTTTAATGCAAAGTTACAATCTTGGAAATGTAAATTCAATATACAGATGTATATTAAAAATGTGGTAAAATTAAACAAGATTTTTAACTGTGATCTATTGAAGTACTTTAAAATCCATTTAAATAACTTAAACTAAAACTTTCAGAAGCACTTGAAATCTTTTAACGTTCCTTAATATCTATGAAATCCTTGACTTGAAAGTTTTTAAATCTTATGAAATCTTTGAAACCTGGTGAAATTCTTATAAATTCTTGTGTTTTCTTCAAAAATATTGTTCAAAAAGCATAATATCAATTATTTTAATTTTTATCTTGAAATATTCCTGCTATGTCTCAATACAATAAACAATACAAAAAGTCTATCTTAAAAAAGTGTATGCTTCCTTCGCCATGCTCTTTAGAGAAAATTTATTAATTTCTTACTTATACATAATATTAAACTAAAAAATCAACTTCTCAAAAAAAAATCTAAAGAATTGCTTTCAATGGGTTCTTCAAATATTCATGGAATTCTAGAAAATTAGTTAATAAAAAACTCCTATGGGAAAACTGTTATGCAAAAATAATAACCATTATCTTTTAGGCCTTCTAAAAAAAATGTTCAAAATCATCTTTTTCAAGAAGATTCTTGTCGAATATTCTAATTTACAGCTTAAAATGTACATTGAAATATCATAAAGTCGCATTATAATCAATAACATTCTGCGATTGAAGTTCACATTTAATTTATGAAATATATAAAAGACGTATATAAACTAGTCGGTTCAAACGCATTTATCAAATCTTTTTTTGTAATTTTGTGTAAAAGTTACTTAGTTTTTATTTCATCTGCATCAAACGTGTATGTCTTATAGCCAAGTTTAAAAAATTCAACAACAAGTTAGTGTTTAGATCCTAATCTAACATGAATTATAATTGTTTATGAAGATCTATTCAGTACCGTAATATGAAAAATATAATTTTAATTATGTCAGAATTTAGTATCAATGAAAATTTGTTGTTGAATAAATGTATACTAAAGAAATTCACATTTAAACATTTTGAAGAATTTCAATCTTCGGACAAATTGCAAATGTTAGATAGATATTATGCATGTTATTATTCATGATAGTTGCAACACTAGAATTGATGATGTTCGTTACTGGTTTTTCTGAGAAAGACGATCGTTACCGTGGCGCCGGTGCCAAACTTTGATTTTATGGCTGTTTTATGATTACGACAGCTGTAAAATCTGCTGACTGCATGCCTAGCACTTTTCAGAGAACGCTCTGGATTACGCGCTCATGATGGTCATGATAATACCGTGGATGAGGAAATCTTATCATTTTGTTCTTCATGAGCTTCTAAAATAGTAGAGTGCAGTCTCGAGGCTTAAATATGTTAGGTTGACAGGATTCTTGGAGAGTTTCTCGCACTGAAGCATTCGTTGGGACAAGGAGAAATGATTATGACTGAGCTTCAGAATACAATATTTATATATATATATATATATAATATAATCAGAATAAACTAAAAAAGTTTGAGAAATTTTGATCAATGTTTTTTTTTTGTATTTTCATCAAGAAGGAAAATGGAAAAAGAGAAATATCTTTTCGAAATATTTTAAGAAGCATGAAAGACTATTCAAAACATATTCCATTAATGACATCATTAGAACTTTATTATTATTGCTAAGTATAATAAATTTGACACAAAGCAATACACTTAAGCTTGAACATTCAAAAAGGTTTAAAAACCTCGCCTGGCAATATTATCCTATGGGTTTGCTTCGCAATATATTTAGTTCCGTTTTCGTTGCAAATTTATTGCCGTCTGTCAAAATTAAAAATTTTAATTTTTTAAGTCACAAATTAAAGTTTATATATTTTAAAAATTAAAACTTTTGAAATTGCATAATCTGGACTTATATAAAGTTCTAGACACTATACAGTTAAAAGTTAAAACTTTCATGATTAGATGGTCTCAAATTTTAAGGTTTAAAAATATAACATCTAATGGATCAATATCAGTAAGGAATATCGATTTTGGGAATGGAAAGTGTCTAAGCGTATTCGATAGATTTTTTCGCGAAGTCTCGAGACGTTTATTATGCTTTACCTTGTTAATCTAAAATAGCTGTTTGTAATGGCCGAATTTGACAATAAAATTGTACTAAACATCACAGGCCTTCCCCCTCTCCTCAGGTGACGTTTTTGGATGAACGAGCATACCCAGGTCACACCGTTACACGATTATCTTGTCAAAATAATGTAATGTAGCTGATTCTCCTTGTCATTTGTGACTTTTGGCACTAAGATATCAAGTAGTACGTACACTGCCAGTGAAAAATATATTGAATGGCAGTGACTAGGATAGCATAATCATGTATTTCAGCTTTTTACCATCGTTACACTACAATCATATAGGTATTACGTAGTGTGTTAACTGGGTAGGAAGTCATGAATCACCTGACTATGTGCCGGACTTGCATAGCGCGTCGGACTTCGAACAGACGACCAAGGGTTCGATTCCTCATGTCGGAATACATTTTTTCTGACACTCATGCTCACCTACTACTCACACGACTGTTCCCTCCTTTTCCTTTCCAGAATGGCGTACCCCGCTATAGATAGAAGAAAACACCTATCTCTTGATATCTTGATATCTTCTGATATCATATGTGATATTACCTTGCACTTAATTGTATTTATATAATAAACAGGGCTCATTTGGAGTAAAATTACATAACGTTTAAAACTGGTTTAAAGAAATATATGTACCTGTATTTTTGAGTAAAATATCCATGGAGATTGACCGGATTTTTTAAATGGTGTCACAATTTTGAACTGTAGTGTGAGCACATATTTATATACAAAAGTATACATATATGTATGTAAATCACGGACAGAGTGGGTGTCTGCGTCGGCGTTGAGAACGCCGCGCGGGCTAGCGACTCTTCGCTGTCACTGTCGTTGTCGCGTTGGCATAGCTGCACTAAACGCTTTGCTCACAGTCTTATCCCAGCCGAGCTAACTGCGTGCTAATGATATAATTGGCATAAACGGGGTCACCGACCCAAGTTTCTAACTTACGCATCGAGTCTTAGGTGTCACCTAAGACTACGAGCCTAGGTATTCCATCAAGTACGCGTGAATATTACAGTGGGCCGAAAACTTGATTCGGGTATCGAATTCTAATAACAGATTTTTCTTTCGCCTTCGCATTCCATTTGCCAGAAAATTCGGTTAACACAACTCAAACATTTGTACCTAAAAATTCTTGGTTTAACCAAATATTTTTCTAACTATATAATATTCACATTTAATGGTTGAACAAAGAAAAATTTATCGAATAACCAAATCGTTCTCTAAATATTGGGTAATTTTGTTCCCTTTATGTGATAAATTTAAATCTGATAATTTGATATTTAAAAAAAAAAGGTAATATTTACGAAACATTCTAAATTTTTTCTATCAAGCAATCATTTCTAGCCTGCTTTTTATGCTGCTTCCAAAACAAAATTCATCAAATAAGATAAAAGGTCTTATTATTCTTTGAAAATGTATGTCCTGATATAATTTTTCTCAATATTTGTAACATTATTAAGTTGCTCGAAATAAAGTTTTTAAGGGATTTTCACTGTTGGGAAAGAGAAAGATTGCCGTATTATTGAAACTCGCTATTTGAAAAAGTCTCTCTCGCCCCACTCTGATAAATATATCACAGCATATGAAAAGAATAAATGAAAATAAATTCCGTGGAACTAGCCTTATTTAAGGGCGGGGCCGTTTTCATCGCCTGCTTTTGAAGGTGGGGCTTTCCCTGAATCTAATACATTATTTATTCGTCTCGAGTAAGAAATTTGTAACTGTGAATAAATAATTTATCAGAGGCGGGTAAGAAGGATGGTAGGCGACAGTAATCCTGTCGGTCCATTGCCAGTTTCAGATTTTTATATTCATGCCATTTCTTATATTATGGTTCTCGACTTGTTGGAAATCTGCTCTTAATATTATTTTTTCAAGATAAACGCAAAAAATTAGACTTAATCAAGATAAGTACGAACGTATCTCAATGCAAAATACGTGTCAGGAAGGTTCTTCACATTATTATTAGCATCCTCGAGAACTCCTGTACAGATACCACGTTTTGAATAAATTTAATAATTGTTCCAAATCATCGTCCCCCATAATATATCTTCTATTTTTTGAATTCTGTCTTCATATTCTGAATCAGCAACCAAAACACTATATATAGACGTAATTATATGACTCCCTATTCTGACTCCCTGAGTCAGAATAAACAGTCTTCGTGAAAATATTTGTTCCCCTTTCTGTCAATATCGAGAGGGATTAGATTTTTTCACATATCTGAGAGTTCAAAAGCAGAAGAGTTCTTTAGCGAGAACCTACTGATTGCAGAAGGTATAATGAAAAATATCATTTTGTTCAGATCCTTTGAAACGGTAAAATTTGCATTCTATAACGATAAAAGTGCTTATGTAGTATAAACCTTATCATAAATTATTTTATGTTCGCGGATTACAGTTAAAGTAACGAAAAAATATATTTTTCTCGATATTTTCATGTCGATTACTTTTTTTATCATAGCCGCGTGAGTCGTTAAGGTAAGTCGTTACTATGATCACATAAGTGGCTACGTAGTACAGAGCTCATCAAAAATTATCTTCTGTTCGCGAATTCAAATTTAAGTACCAAAAAATGTAAAAATCACACAAAACTTCATTTTTCTCGTTATTTTTTAAGCAATAGTTTGCTTGATTTAGGTAAACAGTTAAAGTTGTGTAATATGAGAATCTATGTGTATATGTAGCATGGACCTTATCAAAAGTTATCTCACATTTGATTTCTTACTTAAGTGTGCGAACGTAATATCATTTTTCATGAGGTCTATACTGCATAGGCACTTATGCTAGCAGAGTATGCAACTTTTACTATCCACCCAGATCAGAAAGAAAATAATTGGCACAAAAATAAAGAGGAAAACGAAATTTATGATGTTTTTCATCATTTTTGGCACTTCAATTTGAATGTGCGAACGTAGATCATTTTTAATGAGGTCAATACTGCATATTATTATATATGATTAAAATGTCCAACTTTTATAGTTCACCTGGAACCGAAAAAAGTAGTTCTTGACTTCAATAGAAGGAGAAAAATAAAATATTTCATGATTTTACGTATACAGTTCGCTGTATTGATTTGGTAAGTATTTGATTAATCATTATATGTTCTATAAAGCATCAAACTGGTACATAGTATATTTTCGTACCTTTATTTGAGTGGCACTATTCAGAAAGACTGTATTAAAATGCCAGCACTTGATGTGATAGCGTGATTATCGAGAATGCAATTGAGCAAAATGAGGAGAAACGGCACTGTTCAGAGCGGCATTATTCTGAAAGAGGAGTGTACTACAGATGCACTTATAGTATAGTATACAACTTTTACTGTTCATCTTAACCACAGAAATAACTTATTCGCTTTAAAATAACGAAAAATGTATAACTTTTTGAATAAACTTTTCCTTCGATCGCGCTGGGCGAACGGAGCGAATTTTTTTTTTTGCTTAAACTTTCAGGAAGACAGTTTGCCAGACACTAAAAACTTTGAAGGCCACCCCGAAACGAAACGACCAAAATTTGTTTTTTTAAGCACTAATGTATAATATGGTGGAGTGAAAATCTTTAAATTAATCGAGTAATTTGAGCCCAGCAAAAAAGTTGTGTTTTACATTTAAAAGAAGTAAATAAAATGTGTTGAAATTTAATAATGTCTTCTGTTCGTTTTTTGAATTTGAAAATTCATGAAATTTTCCTAATGATCTGATAAATTATCGTCTATTTTGGTACGTACACTTTTTACTAATGAACTACGATAACAAAATAGAAATAGAACAATGCTTGCAAGTTAGAAATTTTCGAATTCAACACAATATTTTTAGTGGAAGTTATAATTTTATGTAAATAGGGAAAAGATTTTTTTTACATATATTTAAAAAAAAATAGGAAATATTTTTGAAGTTTCTTTTTAAATGTGCTATAATGACAAAATCTAAACAGAAAGAGGGGTTTGCTCTCTTTTAAATCGAACTAGTGCAATTGTCAATGGATGAATCAGTATTTTGAATATCACTGATAAATTAGTGATTTTCCGACATTGAGTGGGTGAATCAGTAATTGAGTTAACTAACAGGGCATTAGTGAAGATGCCAGTGAAGCCAAATTATTGATTCCATCTGTGATATACTGATATAGTGTTCCACGCGGCCAAGACATGAACCTTCAGTTGTTTGGTACTTGCGTATCGTTAGTCTGGTCATTTTATTTTTCGTGAAAAAACTAACTTTATTGTATACTAGTATGTGCGTTATAAATATTTAGGGCCTGGTTGCAATAAGCAGGTGATATAATATCTTTCGCTTGAAAGTGGGGAGGGTCCTGGCCACTTGTGTTTAATTTTGGCTAACATTTGATGGAATGGGAGGCCTTCCCATCGTTAGGCGCAAAACATGATATCTTATTATATTGCAGCCCAGCCCTTATTTATTTCTGAGAGAGTAAAGTACGGTCTTTAAAGTATAATTTTGCAAAAATTAGTACTAAAACAGATACGAGGTCACCTGATCTATGAAAAAAGTGATTAATGATAAGTGACATACCTAAGCTGCTGACGGACGACAACATGCACATAGGACCAGATGATAAATGGTATTTAGTACCAGTTAACCTAACTGATTTAACTGGAAATCAGTGAAATTTCACAACGCAGAGTTTCTATGAATCTAGATTTTTTGCCAATTTCTTTACGAAGGAGAGCTCAAAATAATGAAAAAACAAAGAGTTCCAATAGGTGGGACACTTTCACGCACGCTACCTGTTGTGAATCTAGTGTAGAGGAAACGCTGTTTTACAAGACTGAGATAAATTTGTTCAAATTGTTGGTGAAGTATATGGTAGCGTACACAGAAGCAGACCTAAGAACGAATGGTGGGAATGTTAGTAGAAAAGATATAAAAAGTCATAGAAAGACAAGAGCTTGCAACAGAAAATGTATAAATGTAAAGGAATATAAAGTTGTGTGCAAGGACAGAAAAGTATGGCGAAAAATAGTTTATAAAAAATGTGTGACGAACAGTGGCATTGCAGTGAGACACGTCTTAAACGAAAGACATTGGATAATAATGGGCCAGCGTGGAGAGCTTTACTTGGTAAATGTGACTAGGGTAAAGAGTATGGATCTTACCATGTGAATTTCAGTAAACTTACGTATGACACATGATGACTTTCCGAAGCTCTTCGCCAAGGGTCATTGATAGAAGGATTGATCAGCGATCTGGGTCGGATCAATTTTGTGGAACTAAAGTCTTATTCAAATAATCAACACGGGAATTCTAGGTTAATTTAAAAATCGAGACACCCACGTGTGCCTCCTCGTACATTCCCCTTTCTATTTTTTTTCATTTGAACTCCTTGATCCTCGACAATATAACGAGGCTTGAATGATATTTGAACGATGCGCCCGATATTTTGACCAAATAAAGCAGACGGGAAATTCTGTTTTAGACTGAGTATTAAGACAACGAAGTTATAAATTCTTCAATCGATTGACGAATTATCAACTCAACCTCTGTCGCTTATTTTTTTCGCTGGTGAGGGAAATTAAGTTTCCTCCACGGACACGTCATCCGTCGAGGGATTGGCAACTTCCTCGTGTCTCAGCGAGCTACCGGAGTCGAATTTCCCACGCAGATATAGTAAAAAGTTTTTTGAATTTAAAACAATGATAATTTTAAATTCAAAATTAAACCAGAATATAATAACTAGTCATAATTTTCTTATATTTTTATCGGATGCCACATTACAGTATTGTTTCTTTTAGTTCAAAGGATTCGATAAACTTGAATATTTTCACTCTATTCTAGTATATCGGAACATATGTATATTTTGATTTAATACAGTTGACCTGAATGTTTTTAAATGTTCAGTTTCTTTTGCTCAATGAATTTAAAATAACAACCAATCAAAGTGCTATGGAATAATTTATTCTGAAAAATTAACTGGTTGCAATTGCAGTCACTTCTTGTGAAGAAAAAGTAACTTGGCTATTTTTAAAGCCATATCGATATCAATGACTAGATCCCAGATGAGTCAGGAACCACTTCAAATTTATAGACCCATAGAAATGTTCGAATCAGGGACTTCAGACAAGGATGTTTAATTAAGGTCGTGAAAAGCGCAGCTGTGGAAAGACTCTAGAATAAAATGAGTGTCTGCAGCTCTTCAATCTAACGAACTAAATACACAATTTCGAGATAAGATCTTAAAACCTGAACTATGAACGTAGTTATAGCAAATTGTTCGAAATCTGTAGCTCTCAAAGATTTATGTATCATGGAATATGGAAGAATATTTATAGAAGTTATAAATGAATATAAAATTGTCAAATATCTCACTATAGTATGCAATTTTTAAAGCAACTCATATTAATCATATGAAGGTAGCTATTTATTGCCGCTTGAAAAAACATATATGTAGATTCTAAAAATGATTTTGAACTGAAAAACTGTTGCGCGCATTACAAATCTTCCAAAGCAATAATTCAATTCCCCTCATGAGTAACCTGAAAAATGAGATTTAGGCAAACTAAAGTTCGAGTGCACGGGTGCAACAGCATACAGGATTTACCTACTTTATTGAATGCCTTAGCGGACTTGTTTCGCACAAGGGACACGTTGTATTGGTGGCTGTGGTCAATTAACTGCGAATCTCATGCAATCACGAGGCAGGCCTACGACCGAACAGCTTATACGTGAATAAAACCCATTTACTTGAAACTTTAACATAGGGAGTTTTATGTTTCGTTCTTACTATACAAATCCTTCGGATTAGTGAAAATTGTCAACATCTTTGTCATAGCTTAAAAAAGTTTGCATAGAATTTTAGAATTCCGGTAAGGTTTATCTGTTAACATTAAAGTTAAATTGAAAGAAAAACAATTAAACACCATTTGAACGGTGTTTACAATTTTATATTAATATAAGTTTTAAAGACAATTGTGCGAAATAAAATTAGTATAGCTGCAATGAAACCTTCACATGACTCTATAAAACTCTGATAAATAACTAATTTTTAATTTAATTACATCCTGAATAAGAAGCCGAATTGGTTATTCATTTCAAATAAATAAAAATGATGATGTAATTATATATGTGTATACAAACCAAGTTCAACAGTCAATATGGCAATTCACGCATGTCGAAGTTTTAAATTATCTACTAATCAGATAATAATTATATTTGTTAAACTTTGTTTAAAGGAAAAAGATATCACAATAATATTTCCAGAAAAAAGGTTTCATTTTGAGCCAAAGTCGCAGACACGCTTACTGAAAATTAATATTTATTTATTGATGACATAGAGAACAGAAAGTTCTTTTCGCAAAAGCGAAATTTATTTTAATCATTTTTCAATAGCACTGTTAATTTTGTTTTTATTTATCAAAAGTGGTATGCAGAAAATCGAAAATTCAAAGTTTAAGTCAATAAGCGACGCAAAATATGGACGCAAGATTTTAAAAAATTTTCAGCGTTTAAAAATTTCTAAAACATTTCTTTGTACCACTTTTTGATAGAACTGCTCGTCTTCAATTTTTTTATCGAAATTGATATGAAAAATTGAAAATTCCAATATTACGCCAAAGATGCGAGATACGTAAAAAATCTAAAAGAAAACTAGTATAAGTTTTTGTTTCATTCATCAAAAATAATATGACAAAAAAATCCTATTTTCAAATGACAACACAAAACTCTTCTATCCTCAAAACGGCGCGGCTGTGGATACCTATAGACAAACTAGTTTTTAAAATATGAACGTTTTCGAAAATTCTTTCTTGAGACATTTCTGATAAAAAAACACAACGAAGGATTTTTAGTTTTTATATATTTTTTCGTAATGTTTTAGAAATAAAAAAAGCAAAAGATTGAGAGAACCATTGCCCAAACTTCAAATTCATGAACAATATATTTAATTGTGAACGAAAAAATACTCTAAAGTTAGAACACTGTGCAGATATTAAGCTAAACTTGGTTTCGAATGTACACCGATTCAGAATGAGGATAATAAGAAAATGAGAGGGTAAATTTAATGATAGGAAAGGGAAATAAATTCGCTTAACTAAATCTCTTTGATCACGACGTCACTGGGTAGCGTAACGAGTTCTTTCGCTATCCATGTATGTGCTTAAGCCAATGGCGCGAAGAGTGAACACTGACCTACGTATAACGGGGTCTCGACCTCGAATAAACGTCGCCAAGTTGATAAACGTGGTATTTTTGGGGTAGTGGTCGTTTCCCTGTAGCAAAACTACCACTACATTGTTGCACATTCGCCGAAAAAGTCTATTGTTTCACCCATAACAAGTATCTGCATTTACTATAATAATTTCTTTAACTGATGATGTATTTCCTTTGATAAAATGAAATTAATGCGTAGATAAGTTGCATAAATGGATGGAATTCATAGGATGGATGCGATATTAACAAATTGATAAGATAGTGAGCTCATTTAATTTGATTTGGATACCCCAGTTAAATGCTATTGCAACATTCCGATGAAAAAAGAGTCTGCAACCCGGTTAACATGACAGAGACCAGAAGCTGCTGAAACTTATCTAAGAATGCGCAAACCCAGTGGTACTTGTTTAGCTTCATAGGCCTCGCTCAGTGATCGCACGGTATGCGCATCAAGTCTATATTCGTACCAAATAATTTGATACGAGCGCTGTAAACACTCACACACGATCGTTGAATGCACATATCAGTTGTAAAAATGGCGTTACAGTTGCATGACAGTTAATGCAAATAGCATTTTTTCTACCGATAAGAGTCAATAAGCGTCTGCTGTAGCTTCAATGGAAACTAGACAAGAATTAAATGAATTTATAAAATAAAGAATGATTGTTTTTTTTTGTTTGTTAAAACTTTTTTTCTTCCTCCATGTTTTCTTCAAAATGACTTTAATCCTTTTTAATGGTTTCATTTTTCGGGAATTCCAGACTTTTTTCATAAACCGAGAATTTAAAAACTAGCTGCGAATACAATCTCGAGTGTTTACATCCGTGCAGAAATCTTGCCGTGGCCCGGGTCGAGGACGGATCGGGCCAAATCGGTCCCAGATCAGGGGAACCCGACAGTGGGAAGATCTGTCATGGAACGCACGCCCCGATCGGGACCGAACCTGATAGCCCGGTCGGGATGTCCGGTCTGTCCCCGGTCTGACCCCGATCAAATTTCCGGTTCAAAGCCAGGTTCTAAATTATAGGGTATTTTTAAATTAAATAATTAATACATATAAATAAATAGGTCAAACGCCTTGTAATTACGTTCACTCTTAGTTTTATTGACGTGTTACTTTTCATTTATAATCCCAGTCTTTTACGTTAGCGAAAATTTTCTTATTTGGGAAAGCACTTCTTCTCCGTGACCATAAACTTTAGGCAAGCAACAGCTGAAAATAAATTATGGGTATTTGATTTTCACTAAAAATGGAATAGCTACATTTTCAGATAAAACAATTAAGCTTTAAGAAAAAAACAAAAAACACGATATTTCAACAACATACAGAACTTACAGAACTTACTTACAGAACATACAGAATAAATAGTTGCATTTTAAAGGATTACAATTTTTATTTTCGAAAGGGGAATTTCTTAAAAAATTAAAATTTAGGCTTTTACACAAGTTATGTAATTATTTATGACTTTAAACCTCATTCCAAAATTAAATATTAAATATAATAACACTTATCTTTTTGATATTATGTTACACAACAACCCAGCAGCCATTCAACTACTGCGCTGGGTGTCAACTCAAGAACTGAGTTCGAGAGGCATCAGCATTAGTGATTTTTTTACATATCAGACGAACTATAGTTTTCATTTTGATCAATTTAAAAATAGAAATTTTCCAAAAATACAAAATTACGAAATTAAACAAACAATTTTTAAAATACAAAGACAAATCGAATTTGTGTTTGAAATGCTAATTTTTTGAGCTGAAAAAGGGAACGGGGAAGTTTCCAAGCACCGTCTCTAATTCTCAGCTTTATGATTTTTTTACAAAAACTGTCAGAATTAATTTATTTTCAAATCTATAATCAAAAAGTCTTTTCTATCTATGCATCAACTTTGAATTATGTCGATTTAAAAAGTTTTTCTGTTTAAAACAGATGTTTCAGTTATTATAAATAAGCATGACTTTGTTACTCTTTAATAAAGTGTTTTAATATTATAGATCGACCAATTTGCCACAAATCAAGGAATCTTTTCCGTTCTTGCATCAATTTTGAATTATGTTAGTGGAAAAAGGTTTAATATAGAAAACCGTTTTTGCAAATATTATGCATTTCCATAGCTTCCTTTTACTCTTCCATAAAAGTTATCGATATTATAGGTAAATAGATTTCCCTCAAATTAACGAATGTTTTCTGTTCTTGAATCAATTTTCAATTATGTCACTATAAAAATCGGTTTTAGAAATATATCAATATAATTACCATTACTTCCCTACTTTTTAATCTAATGTATTTATATTATATAGGTGAATCGATTCAATTTATATGCACACGTCCACGCACACATCTACGTTTAATTGAATGATTTAACATTTTTTTGAAAATGTTAATATTGAAGAGCTTTCTCCATGAGGAAGCAAAAATGCAAAGTAATCAAACTGGCGGCAGTTTTTTCTGAAAATAGAACTCTCATATTCGGTAAAATTGGCTTGATCCGTAGATTTCGTATAGTTTTCTTCATTTTCAGATCTCGCAGTCTCATATATTTCGGATAATTTTCATCTTTTTTAGGTTTAATTAAATGTACTTCATTCTGTTGTTGAAAATAGTAAGGTTTATTTATTATCTCACTTTTTTTATTTCATGTTTGATATAACTCCCTCCCTTCACAGGATTATCACAATTTTTGTTAATTTTCTGCATTCGTATAGAAATATGCCATAGTGTCATTTTGAAAAGATCTAAATTAAAAGGCATAAATTCGGATACCATTCTAAGTGTTCTGAAAAAAATTATTATTAAACAATTTTTTCACTGTCAAAGTATCATAATTCAGAATTATTTTGCAGTTAGCTTTATTTAAATTTGCAGAATAAATAAGCAATGCAATTTTCTTGTATTTATCAAAAAATAATTATTTCTTAAAATTGTGATACACACGTTTCCTCGTATTTGGAGCTCGAAATAAGAATGATCAAACTTTTGGTTATAGAGGTGTTGCTTTTTTTAGCGGTAAATATTAATAATTAAATACCAATAAATTAATGCAGTTAAACAATTAATATTAAAGTAATTTATTTTCCTTTATTTACTAGATTATTTGTTAAATTTTCCTAATGTTAAGAATATCTTTATTTATTTTCAAATCATTTACATTTCAAATACTTAAACTTTTTGTCAACAACTTCTTGCACGTTGAAATTGCATAAATAAAACTGATAATTAGTTATTAGTTTTAGAGCTAATTAACTAGCATTTTGATACATTAAAATGGGAGTCAAGTAAATGATTTAAAGCTTCGATTTTGTCTTTTAGATTAGGTTCACATATTTTTATTTTTTTCGTTGCATTTCGAAGTGATTTAGCGTTTCCTAAAGTTGTGTTAGTTGAGAAACCCAAATTAGCACTAATTTCGATAAATTTTTAGCTGATATCACACGTTGTTCAACTTCTTTTTGGTTTCTTGAAACACTAACAGCCATTGGTCTACCTTGTTCTCTTGATAAAGATATCGAATCATTATTTTAACGCGTTAGACCGATAGATTTTTCTGTGATTACATTACACACCAAGTGCTCTTTCACTTTATGATGTATTGATGAATTCAAGATTTGCAATAATTCCTTTTTTGTACAATTATGACGTTTACCTGAATCCAATTGAGACTCCGAATTCTATCACCACGCATAACATTTGCCTAGCCGCTTCAGGCCGCTCGAGTTGGCCCCTGATGACTTGAAAATCAGTTTTCGAAAATTTAACTTTCTAAAACATCATTTTGTAGAAAATTTCATGGCGCATCTTTTTTCTCTCGACAAAAAAGTTGTATCTCTTACCGTTTCTGTAAAAAATCAAAAAAACTTCCTTTTTTAAACCAGCAAATTTACTGAACATTTTCACTTCAACTCGCTCCGAAAGACAAAGTTCTTTATACTTTGAGATAAAAATTGAACACAATATCCTTCAATCTGTTCTTAAGATAATGTGCAATTTAAAATTGATTTATTCTGTTAAATACAAAAGTTGTACATTTTTTGGTAATCAGTATCAAAATAACGTTAGACAATTTTCAAACGATTCGTTTATCAAGGGAATTTTGAGTAAGCCCAAGCTTTCAGCAATAGGAATGCCTATTAGGATATAATTAAGTTTTCTGAAAAGTTTTACCCTAATTGAATTATTCGTTAACAAACTAGAAGTATTTTAATAGCATTGATCGAGTTCGTGATATGTGACAATTTCGGAGTCTCGATCTGCTCGACCACAGCCCTCACCTCTGGACTGGAATTATTTTAGTCTATTTATTTGTTTGCACTATCAAGTTAAAATT
>JAAAKG020156943.1:0-30107 GCA_010014905.2 Druon quercuslanigerum | reverse complement strand
TGATATAGACCAGTAGACAAACAAAATTAACATCTAAAATTAATAATTAAATATTCCCTGGTCAATAAACCTAAGATAATCTTCAGAACAAATTACGGCCCTTTATTTATTTTTGTTTATTGTGATACGATAGGGACTAAAAGTGAAGTAAAAAATCAAATGGTATTTTAGAGTCAGATCTAATATGGTCTTTGCTGCGTGCGGCGGCATGGTGGTCGTGCGGCAGTAGTTGTGCGGTGGGCGACGCTTGTCTAATGTCCGTGCGGTTTTTAAAAAAGGGCAGAATAGGGGAATATCTGTGTAGCCTGCTATTCTAAAATGATAAAATGATCATTTTTTTAACACTCGCAAATTTAAAATCGTTTTTTTTTGTTATTAAATATTTTCAGGGAACCACTTTTTATGTTTGATCTCGGAATACCAATTGGTGATGTTCAGTGGGCACCTTATAGTTCTACAGTTCTAGCATGTGTATCAAATGACGGAAAAGTTACAGTATTCGATTTGAATGTTAATAAATATAGGCCCATTTGTTCACAATCGATCGTCAGCAAGAAAAAAAATAAACTGTCAAGACTAGCATTCAATAATGCCCTGCCCTTCATCATAGTTGGCGATGATAAGTAAGTTACATTTTAAATAAATTATAAAATTTATTCAGGGATCACAGTGGTTCAGCTCTCCAGCCTTAGAGAAAACAGGGAATTTTTTTTTAAAAGGGTAAATTTTTTCTAATAAAAATACCAGCATAATGAACAAAAGTTAATAAATTAAACAGTGTTATAAGAAACCACAAATTTAATTAAAATATAAAATTAATATTATTATTAACAAATTTTTGCATTTTATTGTATCTTTTATCTTAAATAAAAGAAATGCAAAAACATTTTTTATGATAATCGATGTAAATTTATATCTCTTTAGAATTAATATGTAAAATAATTGTATATAGGCAATCAAACGGTTGCATTTTTCTTTGAAAATATGAATTAGCAACGCAAAAACAATTAACATAACCTAAAGTTGTTAACAATTCTGAGTTAAATTTTTAAAAACAAATTATTTTTGTTTAAAATATTCGATATACGGTATAAAAAAAACGCTTGCATACCATATTATTGTTTAATTATTCTAAATATTATTTGAAATTTACTGATTTTTTTGTTAACGACAGCAATTTTAGACGATAGTTAAATTAATTAAAATGTTAACATAACCTAAAATTGTTAAAAATTTGGTCTTTTTGAAATGAAATTATAATCTAAAAATTTTTTATGACTTATTTTTATTATAGATTCTTGTCAAAAAAACACTAACATAACAAGACAAAAAATTGTTCAAGATTTTAAATCTTCTTTTGAACCTAATATGTTTTAATAACATAACCTTAAATTGTTCAAAAATTCTAAATCATTTTTTAAGATTCTTTGAAATCTAATAATTTTTTGTTCTTGAAAATTAAAAAGAAAAGAATTCGACGAAAAAATTTGTGAGTTTTAAAAAATTCAAAAAGGTCAGAGAAAAACCAGGAAGGTAATTGGAAGGTATCCTCTTTTTTCTTTTTTTTTTATTCGATTGAAGTTATATAAGAATGTGTTTTTTCCAAATTTGATCACTGGATTCTTGGTTATTTTTTTTAATTTCCAAGAATTTCGAAGTATAATTTGAAGTTTGGATTTATTCTGCATCAAATTTCTTTCATTTTAATGATATTTGTTTGAAAGAATCGATTTTCTCTAAAAAACAATAAAATATACTATTATTCTTTAAATATTGTAAATATTATTAGAAATATACTATTTTTCTATTAACGATAGCAATTTTCTAGACGAAAATAACTAACATTACATGCTAACTTAATGTTTTTTTTGTTTAAAATAACCGATTTCCGGTGGGAAATGATAACATAACCTAAAATTGTTCAAAAATTTGCTATCTTTGAAATCGAATAAATTTTTTATTAAAAGTACTGATTGTCTGTATCAAACGCCATTAAAACCAAATATTGTGAATATAATGATTCTTCAAAAATATTATTAGGATTGTATCTTTTTTTAAACCTAATTTTCTTTTGTTAACATAACATTAAATTGTTCAAAAATAGTACATCTTCCTTGAAATTGATATTAATATCCTGTGAAAACTGATTGCTCATAAATCTCTGCTAATAATCCTTTTAACATTTTTAAATATTGTTTAAAATCTAATGATTTTCTTTTTTTTTTTAATAACGATTTTATGCGTGTAAAGCACCAACATAACCTCAAACTTGTCAAAACTTGTAGAGTTTATTTGAAATATAATGTTGTGTTTAAATAAAAATTTCAATTTCTGACAAAAAACACTAATGATCCAAACATTTTCAAAACTTTTGTTTATTTTAATTTTTTTAACAAAATAATAAAAAACAAATAATTTAATGGTTTTTGTTAAAAAATTGTTTTGAAAATATCGAAATTACATCATCTTCAGTGAAAATACCAATAATTTGCCTTATTTGCCTTATTTGCCTTATTTTTCTTCTTTTCTTATTTTTTAAATTTTTTAATGAAGATATCTATTTAAGAGTGTCCTTTCTTCAAATTCGATTGCTGAATTCATTTTTTTTTTTATTTCCAAGAATTTCGAAGTATAGTTTAAAATTTAAATTTTGATTTATATTGAATCTAATTGCTAAAATTTTTATGAGTTTTGTTTATATTAATCGATTTCATTTAAAAAACGTTAATACAACCTGAAACTGTTTAAAAACTGCAAATCTTATATGAACTATAATGATATTTGATTAAAAATACAATTTTTCGATGTAAAACAAAAACCTGACCTAAGATTTTTCAAAAATTATAAACCTTTAAAATCTGAATCTAAACAAAATTTAACATAAGTTACCATAACCTAAAATTGTTGAAAATTGGGAATATTCCTGATGATTTTTACTTGAAAATGCTAATTGCCGATGAAAAAAATTAAAACAACCTAAGAATTTTAGAAATCTTAGATCATCTTTAAAACCTTATTATTTTATTTTGAAATTCTTTTAAAAACACTGGTTTCTCGTAACAAGTACTGACATAAAACATTTATAATAATTTCAGGAAATTTTTGAATAATTTAAAAGTTTTAATTTTACCGAGTAAGATTGTTTAAAAATCACAAATGTTTCTTAATTCGCTTCATGTTTTCTATGATTCTTCTTTATTTCTAGATTTAATTTTCAAAAAGAGAATAAAACAGTATTTCATATATAAATTTATAATTTTCAAATTTATTAATTTATTTAAAGAAAAGGCTATTTAAACTTTTATCCAGAAGACAAATTTTCTCTACAAAAATTGAATTTTCAAACAAAAAATATGAATTTTAAGTCAAAAAAGGCGAATTTTCAAGTAAAATGGATCAATCTTAAACAAATCGAAAAGTTGCATATTCTGTTTAAAAAGGAAAGTTGATGCCAATTTTCAAAATTCTAATTTGAAAATATTTATTTTTTAACGTTTTTAACTTTGAATTATAAATGATAGAATTTCAATTCCTTTCTAATAATATTTTCCATTCAAAAAAAATTATTATCTAAAATTTTTTAATTTGGAACGCTTTTAATCAGAAATAACACAGGTTTAATTCATTTGCATTTTAAGTGATCGAATTTTCAAATTTTGATTTGGAAGGTATTTCATTAAGGTATTGAATTTGTCCTATTTTCGAAATTTTCTTATAATCGTAAATCATTGGAATTCGCGATACTTGTATTTAAAATAAATTTTTTCATTTTACAAGCTTTAAACTAGAAATGATATAATTTCAAATATTTTCAAATAACATTGTCCAATTTTCAAAATTTAATCTAAAAGTTTACAATTTTCAACGCTTTTCACCCATTAATGTCCAAATAACACATTTTTGTGCGCGCATTTTTAATTAAACAATTCTCTTGGAAAAACAAAGTTATTTTTGATAAAAAGTCTAAATAGGGGGTATTAGAGGGTGCTCTATCAGAATCTTCCACTTATTTTGTAAAAAAATACAATAACTTTATTTTTTTGAGTTTTAAAGAAAAGTCTAAATTTTTGTATGATTTTTTTTTTAATCAATTTTTGTTATTCTTTCTGCATTTGGATAATCATATTACCGCCAGAAATCGCGGTCCGAATGTCTAATGTTTTCAAAACCATGGCCAATTTTTAATTTTTTAATTTTGAGCATTTTTAAAAAATAAAAAAATGGCAATTTTTTGGTTTTTCAACAACCGCCATTTTGGAGAAACTACGAGGGGAAAAAAGTTCAAAACCATGATTTTGAAAACGTCTGTTTCACGGGGTCCCCAAAAAAACCCATGAGTGAAAAATTTGATTTTGCGAGTTTTTGGCGCTTATTAGAAGTTTTGGGTCTTTTTTTAATAGATTATTTCTTATATATAAATTATTGCTTTCTTGTGATAATTACATGTTTAAATATATTTTTTAAGTTATTTTTTATTGTTTATAACCATTTTTTCTTATAATAGTGTCAGAAAGTCACTTTTTCCAAATTTTTAAATTTATTTTCAAAATTTCACTTAGGAAGAGGTAACAATTTATACAATTTATCAAACTTAATTATTTAAACAAATTATAATTGTTCATAACTGTCTTCTTTCAGAGAATTGCTAAAAAATTTCGGTTTTTTCTGAAATAATATAATTTTTATCCACTTTTTACTCAGAGCGTGAGAATATTGCATGCAATATAAAAAAAAAATTCAAACAAATTATTATTGTTTATAATTGTCTTCTTTTATAATAATGCTAGATAGTTGCGTTTTTTTCTGAAATTTCTTACTTTGTGTCTACTTTTCACTTAGTGAAGTAATAATTAATGCAAGTTAACAAATATATTTAGTGAAAAAATTTATTACTGTTTACAACTATCTTCTTATAAAAAATTTCTAGAAAGTTGCATTTTTTCTGAAATTTTTAACTTTGTATTAGTTTTTTAGTTATAAGTAAATAGTAGGAGATAATCGTTTTTTGAAAAACCGCTCTTTTTTTGTGAATATTTTTTTCTGGTTTTCTATCGATAATTAAATGTTTAAATAAATTGTTTAAATAATCTAATATTGTTTAAGCTATTTTCTATTAGAATATTTAGAAAGTCACGGTTTTTTCCGAATTTTAAACTTATTTTGAACTTTTTAGTTACAGCAAAGCAAAATCAATTAATTTCAATTAAAAAAAATTGCTTCATTTATTTATTATTTATAATAGTATTCTTCTAGGATAATTTTAGAAAGTTCCAGTTTTTCCTGAAATTTTTAACTTTGCTTTGGGTTTTTAGTTATTTAAGTTAGTTTAACCTATTTTAAACATTTCACTTAGAAAGGGGTAACAATTTATATAATTTAGCAAACTTAATTATTTAAACAAATTATAATTGTTCATAATTTTGATCATTTTTGAAAAAGTAAGAGGGGGAAAAAAGTTCAAGACCATGGTTTTAAAAATGTCAGACATTCGGACCGCGATTTCAGGTTGTAATATGATTATCCACATGCAGGGAGAATAACAAAAATTTATTTTAAAAAAATTATACAAAAATTTAGACTTTTTTTTAACTCAAAAATAATAAAGATATTCAATTTTTTACCAAGTAAGTTGCAGAAATAAAATCATTTGCAAAACTTGTATTTAAACTTTTTCCGAACAATTCCAAATTTAATAATAAAAGAACAGAAAAAAACTTAAATTTAATGAAAAGTTAATCAAGTAATTTTTTTGTCGCAAATCTTCGACAATTTTCTTTTTCCTTTTTTCTTAAGACCCTAATTTATTTTAAATTGGAAAAAGGGTTTAAAAATTACAAAATTCTACAATACAGTGATTATAGGGGATTTTGAGAGAAATAGGGGAAAAAACAATACTAGGAGGCCGCCTGTGATCCCTGAATTATAGAAAATAATTCTAAATTTGAAAAATATTTTAACAGGGGCACTGTACATTCTTTGAAATTATCTCCAAATCTACGAGTAAAAGTAAAACCAACGAAAAAGCAATTACACTTATCGCATACAGAACTAGAGACGATGAAGTTGGAAAGACTACTAAGTTTTGTACGAGAACCTCCAACCTTGACTCCGCCCAAAGACGTCAGAAATGCTAAAAAATAATAAAAAAGATTACTTTAAAAACATTAATTAGGGGTAAACTACCCCTAAACAGCGGATAATGTAGCCTAGAGTGGATAATCGTTAATTAAGAGTTCAACTAAACAAAAATTAGTTAATTTTAAATCTAATTTATAAAAAAATATAGTGCCTTAACTATTAATGAAACGAACTTAATTATTTTAGATACATTCGTCTTTTTAATGAATAATTATCCACTCTAGATTGCATTATCCACTGTAGGAAGGTCTCCCCTATCTACTGAATAAATATTTTTTATGGTAAATCAAGTTTTAGAAAAACTTGAAATTCTTGAGGAATAAATTAGAAACTCCTCATTACTGAAAGAGACTATATTTCTTTATTTAACAGTAACAACCTATCAGTACAATATTTAATTATTATTATTATTATTTAATAAATATTTAATTGGAATACTTAAATTTTTAATCGAAAAGATTAATTTTATAACAGCAAAATTTATTTTTAAACAAGAATATTAATTTATTTTAATTTAATTTAATTTAATTTCAACCAAATAGATAAATTTTAACTAAAAAGCTCCATTTTTAACGAACCTGATGAATTTTCAACTAAAATGATAAATCTTGAACTGGAATAGTTGAAAAATAAACAAAAATGATGAATTTTCAACTAAAAATGGAATAGTTAAATTTTCAGTTAGGAAACTTAGTTTTAAAAAATTTTAACTAAAGTGATGAATTATTAACCATAGTAATAAATATTCAACTGGAACAAAATAATTTTAAAATAAAGAGATGAATTTTTGAAGAGTTTAACTTTCAACCAAAAAAAAAATGTTTTTAGCTAAAATGATGAAGATTTAATTGGAATACTTAAATTTTTAATCGAAACAATTAATTACAGAACACCAAGATTAATTATCTACAAAACAAACGATTTTTCAACAAAATCGATCGATCAAGACCAAAAGACGAATTTCAAACAAAAAGTTGAATTTAAACTAAAAAAATCCATTTTTAACCAACCTAATGAATTTTCAACTGAAATGATAAATCTTTAACTAAAATATTTAAAGATTAAAACGAAATGGTGAAATTTCAACGAAAAAATATTATTTTCTACCAAAAAAGATGAATTTCCAACTAAAGAAGATTAATTTCTGTTAAAAAATACGGAATTTCAACTAAAATAGATAATTTTTCTACTAACAATGAAATAGTTAAATTTTCAGTTAAGAAATTTAATTTTTTTAATTTAAACAAAGTGATGAATTATTAATTTAAGTAATAAATATTCAACTGGAACATATTAATTTTAAAACAAACAGATGAATTTTTTAAGAGTTTAACTTTCAACCAAAAAAAATTTTTTTAGTTAAAAAAAACCAAAAAAAAATGTTTTCAGCTAAAATTATGAGAATTTAATTGGAATTCTTAAATTTTTAATCAAAAAGATTAATTTTAGAAGACTAAGAATAATTTTCAAACAATAAGAATAATTTTATACAAAAAAAACGATTTTTCAACAAAATCGTGTAATTTTCAACTAAAAAAAAAAATTTCCACCAAATAGTTGAATTTTAACTAAAAATATTATTTTCTACCAAGAAGAAGAATTTTCAACTAATATTATAAATCTTCAACTCAGTAATAAAAATTAATGTTCAGCCAAAGTAAAAACGAATTTTCAAACAAAAAGAATTCAAAGGATAAATCTTTACCCAAAAAATTATTTTTTTAATAAAAAACATTAACTTTCAACAAAATAATCAAATTTTCAACTAAAGAAGATAAATTTTTCTATTAAAAAATACGCAATTTCAACTAGAATAAATAATTTTTCCACTAAAAATTGAATAGTTCAATTTTCAGCTAAGAAATTTAATTTTTTTAATTTAAGCAAAGTAATGCAATTTCAATTAAAATATATCATTTTACTACTAAAAATGGAATAGTTAAATTTTCAGTTAAGAAATTAATTTTTTTTAAATTTAACCAAAGTGATGAATTATTAAACAATGTAATAAATATTCAACTGAAACAGATGAATTTCAAAACAAAGAGATGAATTTTTAAACAGTTTAACTTTCAACCAAAATAATTTTTTTTTTGTTAAAATGATGAATATTTAATTGGAACACTTAAATTTTTAATCGAAAAAAATAATTTTAGAACACCAAGATTAATTTTCAAACAAGAAGATTAATTTTCTAAAAAATAAACGATTTTTTAAAAAAATCGATTAATTTTCAAGTAAAAAAGACAAATTACAAACAAATAGTTGAATTTCAACTAAAAATGTTATTGTCTGACAAAAAGATGAATTTTCAACTAAAGAATTATTAATTTCTATTAAAAAATACGCAATTTCAACTAAAAATTGAATAGTTAAATTTTCAGTTGAGAAAGTTCATTTTTAAAAAAATTTAACCAAAGAAATGAATTATTAACAAAACTAATAAATATTGAACTGGAACAGATTAATTTTAGAACACCAAGAATAATTTTCAAACATGAAGAATAATTGCATACAAAAAAACGATTTTTCAACAAAATCGATCAATTTTTAACTCAAAATGAATAATAGTTGAAATTTAGTTGAATAGTTGAATTTCAACTAAAAATATTTTTTCTACCAAAAAGATGAATTTTTAACTAAAGAAGATTAATTTCTATTAAAAAATACTCAATTTGAACTAAAATAGATAATTTTTCCACTAAAAATGGAATAGATAAATTTTCAGTTAAGAAAGTTAATTTTTAAAAAAATTTAACCAAAGTTATGAATTATTAACAAAAACAATAAATATTGAACTGGAACAGATTAATTTTAAAACAACGAGATGAATTTTTGAAGTTTAACTTTCAAAAAAGAAATTTTTAGTTTAAATGATGAATATTTAATTAGCATACTTGAATTTTTAATCAAAAAGATTAATTTTAAAACACCAAGAATAATTTTCAAACAAGAAGATTAATTTTTTTTAAAACAAACGATTTTTCAACAAAATCGATAAATTTTCAACTCAAAAAGACAAATTTCAACCAAATAGTTGAATTTCAACTAAAAATATTTTTTTCTACCAAAAAGATGAATTTTCAACTAAAGAAGATTAATTTCTATTAAAAAATACTCAATTTCAATTAAAATAGATAATTTTTCTCCTAAAAATGGAATAGTTAAATTTTTAGTTAAGAAATTTTAATTTGTTGTTTAATTTAAGCAAAGTGATGAATTATTAATTAAAGAAATAAATATTCAACTGGAACAGAATTATTTTAAAACTAAGAGATAAATTTTTGAACTATTTAACTTTGAACAAAAAAAAATCTTTTCATGAAACGAATTTAATTATTTTAGATACATTCGCCTTTTTAATTAATAATTATCCACTCTAGATTGCATTATCCACTGCAGGAAGGTATCCCCTATCTACTAAATAAATATTTTCTATGGTAAATCAAGTTTTAGAAAAACTTGAAATTCTTGAGGAATAAATTAAAAACTCCTCATTACTGAAAGAGACTATATTTCTTTATTTAACAGTAACAACCTATCAGTACATATGAAAAGAAAACAATGTACGTATAAATATACATATATATTTAAATATTTATATTAATTTCCATTCATACCTTCTACAGAAAAGTATCTGATTATTATTTAAGGACGCACCTCTTCTTACTGATAAAAATATTTACCTACTAATATCACTAAAAAGAAATTGTGGATCAGGCTCTGTATTTGGCACAAAATTTACGCTCGTTTAATATTCTATAAGCCGGTGTAATTAATAAATAAATAAAAATTTCCAACAAGGAAAATAAGAAATTCCAGTTGTAAACAAAATTATTTTATCTATAAAAACTATAGCCTTTTTATATCACACTTGCCATTAGGGTGGTCGATTTTTTTTTTAATTTTATGCATTTAGGCTGTGTACCGCGCCAAGTCACGTTTAGGCGGTGTACAGCTTTCCTGGGAAAAAAAATTCCCTCACAATTCTAGGTTTTTTCCAGTTATCTAATATTTTTCCGAGTATAATTTTTTATAGTACTGTATTAAATTCAATGACTTTTGGAGTAAAATAATTGAATTTTTAACAAGATAGACGAATTTTTAGACAATTAGTTGAATTTTCAACCATAAAGATTAATTTTCAATATAAAATACAATTTTTCAACAACATATATAAAATCTCAACCAAATAGTAGAATTTTCGACTAAAAGTTTTCAACAAAAAATGGAATAGTTAAATTTTTAGTTGAGAAACAAATTTTTTTTTAACTTAACCAAAATGATGAATTATTAATTAAAGTAATAAATATTTATTAGGAACAAATTTATTTTAAAACAAAGAAATACATTTTTTTAGAGTTTCACTTTTAAAAAAATGTTTTCAGCGAAAATGATGAATACTTAATTGGAATACTTAAATTTTTAATCGAAAAGATTAATTTTAGAACACCAAGATTAATTTTCAAACAAGAAAATTAATTTAATTTTAATTTAATTTAAATTAATTTCAACCAAATTTCAACCAAATAGTTGAATTTCAACTACAAAGATCCATTTTTAACCAACCTGATGAATTTTTAACTAAAATAGATAATTTTTCTACTAAAAATAGAATAGTTAAATTTTCAGTTAAGAAATTTAATTTTTTTTATTTAAGCAAAGTGATGAATTATTAATTAAAGTAATAAATAATTAACTGGAACGGATTAATTTTAAAACAATGAGATGAATTTTTGAAGAGTTAAAGTTTCAACCAAAAAAAAAAGATTTCAGCTAAAATGATAAATATTTAATTTGAATACTTAAATTCTTAATCGAAGAGATTAATTTTCAACTTAAAAAAGACCAAATAGTTCAATTTCAACTAAAAATATTATTTTCTACCAAAAAGAAGAATTTTCAACCAAGAATATTATTTTATACAAAAAAAGATGAGTTTTCAACTAAAAAATATTAATTTCTATTTTTTTTAAATACGCAATTTCAACTAAAATAGATCATTTTTCTACTGAAAATTGAATAGTTAAATTTTCAGTTAAGAAATTTATTTTTTTTTAAGTTTTAGCAAAGCGATGAATTATTAATGTAAGTAATTAATAATTAACTGGAACAGATTAATTTTTAAACAAAGAGATGAATTTTTGAAGAGTTTAACCTTAAAAAAATGTTTTCAGCCAAAATGATAAATATTTCATTGGAATACTTAAATTTTTAATCAAAAAGATTAATTTTAGAACACCAAGAATAATTTTTAAACAAGAAGAATAATTTCATACAAAAACAGATTTTTCAACAAAATCGATCCGTTTTTAACTCAAATAGTTGGGGATTAAAAAAGAATATTATTTTCTACCAAAAAGATGAATTTTCAACTAAAAAAGATTAATTTATATTAAAAAATACGCAATTTAAAGTAACATAAATAATTTTTCCAACAAAATTGAATAGTTAAATTCTTAGTTAAAAAATTGATATTGATCCATAGAGATAAAGAACAAACATATTTTGAATAAAAAAGTCAAAGTTTCACGTTCAAAAGTTCAATTTTTAGTATAAAAATTAATTTTCAGCCGAAGTAAAAACGAATTTTCAAACAGAAAGAATTCAAAGGATGAATGTTTAACCAAAAAATTATTTTTTGATAAAAAGAATTAACTACCAACCAAGTAATCAAAATTGTATTCCAAAAAAGATCAATTCTCAACAAAAAATGTATTAATTTATAAAAAATACGACTTTTCAACATGAGTTCAATTTTCAATTGTGAAAGATTTTTTCTGCTATAATATAGGAGATTAAATTTATATCATTAGAGAAAGAATTTTCAACAAAATATGTGAATTTTGAAACAGAAACTTGAATTTTCAACTGAAAAGTATCAATTTACAACAACAAAATAGAATAATTAAAATTTTAATTAAAAAAATTAATTTCAAACAAATAAAAAAAATGAATTGTTAAATACAGTAATATAAAGTAAATATAATTAAATATCACCATAAGTCTGTTTCCTGGGGTCCCCAAAAAAACCCATAAGTGAAAAATTTGTTTTTGCGAGTTTTTGGCGCTATTTAGAATTTTTCTTTTTTAATATATTGTTTCTAATACATAAATTATTACTTTTTATTGATTATTAAAGAGGCAACAATTTATATAATTTAGCAAACATAATTATTTAAACAAATTATAATTGTTCATAACTGTCTTCTTTCAGAGAATTGTTAGATAATTTCGGTTTTTTTCTGAAATAATATACTTTTTGTCTACTTTTGAATCAGAGCGTGAGAATATTGCATTTAATATAAACAAATTATTTTTTAAACAAATTATTGTTTATAATTTTCTTCTTTTATAGTAATGCTAGATAGTTGCGTTTTTTTTAATTTCTTACTTTGCGCCTACTTTTCACTTAGTAAAGTAATAATTATTGCAAGTTAAAAAACATATTTATTTAAAATATTTATTACTGTTTACAACTATCTTCTTTTAAAAAATTGCTAGAAAGTTGCATTTTTTATAAAATTTTTAACTTTGCTTTGGGTTTTTAGTTACGAACAAATAAAAAATAAGCATTAGAAAGAATCATTTTTTGAATAATCTATTTTTTTGTGAATATATGTTTCTGTTTTTTTAAATTTTTTAAACAATCTATTGTTGTTTTTAACCATTTTCTCTTAGAATAGAGTTAGAAAGTCGCGGTTTTTGCTGCATTTCTAAACTTATTTTCAAATTTTCCGTAAGAGCAAAGCAAAAATCAATCAAATTTAAAAATAAATTTTTAAATTATTTACGATTATTTATAATAATATTCTCTCAGAATAATGCCAGAAAGTTGCATTTTTTTCTACTTCTTGTCGATTTTTCAAATTGAATGCGGTAAGAATTAATGTAAGATAACAAACATTATTGTTGAAAAAATTTATTACTATTTTTACTGATATTCTCTTTGAATAATTGTAGAAAATTGCAGTTTTTCTGAAATGTTTAACTTTGCTTTACGTTTTTAGTTACGAACAAATAATAAATAAACATTGGATAGTATAATTTTTTTAATAATTTTTTTTGGAAATGTGTTTCTGATGTTTTTAAAAAATTAAAATATGTTTACATAAATTATTTAAACAATCTATTATAGTTATTAGCAATTTTCTCTTAGAATAGAGTTAGAAAGTCGCTGTTTTTTGCGAATATTTTAACATATTTTCAACTTTTCAGTTAGAGCAAAGCAATAATCGACAAAATTTAATAAAAATAATTGCTTAAGCCATTTATTATTATTCATAATAATATTCTATTGGAATAATGCAGAAAAGTTGCAGTTTTCACAACCAATTTCCACTTTTTCTGAATTTTTCAAAATGAATGAGGTAAGAAGTAATTCAAGTTTAGGTAACATAATTATTTAAATAATTTTTTTTAATCTTTAATAATATTCTCTTCGAAAAATGTTGAGTAGCGAATGAGTAGCGATTTTTTCTCCAATTTTCTACTTTCTATCAACTTTTCGCTTAGAGTGAGATAACAATTAATGTAATTTAGCAAACATAATTTTTTAAACAAATAATTTTTGTTTATAACTATCTTTTATATAAATGCTAAATATTTTCGATTTTTTTGTAATTTTTAACTTTTTTATACTTTTCACTTTGTGAGATAATAATTAATGCAATTTAAGAAAAATATTCCTAACTAAAAAGTCAAATAAAAGCTAAAAAAATTCAAAAACACCCAAAAACTTTCCAGCAATACTCTGAGAAAATAAAGTTAGAAAAAATATAAAATTTTTCAAACAATTCTGTTTCTCAACTTGAATTAATTGTTACCTAGCTATAATTAAATAATGGACAAAAAATGAACAATTTTAGAAAAAATTGCAACATTCTAGCATTATTTTAAGAGATTATTTTAAGTATTAATAAATGGTTTAAATAATTATTTATTGCATTTAAGTAATTACTGCTGTGCTCTAACAGAAAAATTGATAACAATAAATTTTGTAAATAATTTTTTCAAATAGAATATTAAAAACAATTTGGAGTTTTTTTGGGACTCTATAAAACAAACTTATCTGGGTCATATTTAAAAAGTATTTTTCATAATAATTTTAAAAAAAACTATTTTTCGTGGATTTGAACAAATTTGAGGGCAATATGCATGAAAATTATAAAAAAATTACATTTTTTGACCACCCTACTTGTCATCCTTAATATAAAACAAATTTTGAAATATAAATCCTACTTTAATTCTATATTTCATTTTCTTTCATGGCAAAAAGTTTCCACAAAAAAAACCTATTCGCACAATTTATCCATTATTTTATTGACTTTCTATTAAATTATTTATTGACTGTTTTGATATTCAGCGAAATTTAAATTACAAGTTAAAAATAAGAGTATTTGTAATTTCTTTGTGGAAACTCTGACTCAATGTCGTTTGCATAAACCCTGTTTCTACTGTATGTTAAAGAATTTCCTGGAAAATGTAACATACTAGTTATACTAATTAACCATACATTTTCTATTCTTTAGACATTATTTTTTCTTAAAATTCTAAACTTCACGCATGCAAAAACTATATAACAACTTATCTTTAATCCTTTCTATTTACACAAATGCATCTTTGGAATACATTTCTGAAATATTCAAATACTTATTAAAAGCTATTAATTAATTTTTCCTTATTCAGTACATTTTCATAAATTCTATTTAAAATAAACGCAACATACGAAATCGCTCAAACTTAATTTTAATTTTTTTAAAGGTTTAATATTAAATTCCTGTGGCAAAAGCAATCAGCCATAGAGTAAGAAACCAAAATTTAAGATCTTCATATATAATTTATATATTTTTCAATACTTATAAATTATTTTCTCTTACTTGGCCTGATTTTTTTCCAACTAGAACTCTTGCAAAGACTAGATACTTCAAATTTTGGTTTTTCGCTCCACCCTTAAAAATAATCAGAAAAAGTATTTATTTTTAAAGGCTAAATTGAATAAAAAAATTACGCCCTCACTGACATACAAAATTTCAATATCTGCACCTCGTACGAACATTAGGGTGGTCACTGAAATTTTAAAATATTTATGCTCAAATTCTCGAATGAAAAAAAAAAAAATAATGAACACATATTTTTTTGTTTTGAAAAAAATTTATATTTATGGATTCTGTCAACCCCATATAGATTAATAAGTGATTTAATTTAAAAAAAGCCTTTTTTGTACACTTCAGACAAAATCGTCGATAATTCCCTTTAGAATTGGCCATAAAATTCAAAAATTACTTTTTAAATTTCACAAATTGTCGAAAGAGTAAAAAAATGCATTGAAAAAATTCAAAAATAATTTAAAAATCCGTTTCTTTTACGTTTATTTATCATTTGTTTGTAATTAAAGTAATAAAAATTGAAAACTTTAGAAAAAGCAGAAAATTTCTAGCATTGTTCTATAAGACGATGTTTACATACAATAATAAGTTGTTTAAACAAATTTTTTGTTAACTTTGATCAAATAATACTTTAAGTTAAAAGTTGAAAAAAATGTTGGAAATTTCAGAAAAACCGCAAGTTGCTAGCATCATTCTAAGAAAATATTGTTAAAATAATAATAATAATAAATTTTTTATAAATTATTTTTGTTAACATTGGTTAAATTATACTTCAAAAAGTAAGAAGTTGAAAAAAGGTTGAAAATTTTTTAGCATTCTTCTAAAAGAATATTGTTATCAATAATAATAAATTGTTTATTTAATTACTTTTGTTAAATTTAAATAATTATTTCCTCGCTTTAAGTGAAAACTGAAAAATTCAGAAAAAACGACGACTTTCTACTTATATATTTAAAGAAAAAATTTCTATAAATAATAATAAATTGTTTAAACAAATTTTTAAACATCTAGTTGCCAATGAAAAGTAATATTTCATATATGAGAAACAATTTTTACTTTAAAAACTTTTAAAAAATGAATAATTAGCGCCATAAACTCACAAAACACAATTTTTCACTTATGGGGTTTTTTTGCGTGAAATTCAAAAAGCAATTTTAATTTGAATTTCATAGAAACGCCTTTTCTTTTTATGGGAAACATGAATTCCGTTCTTTTCAAAAAAATATGCGGTGATTTTAAAAATTGAAATAATATCAGTCATGTCTTACGAAAAAAAAAAAAATTTTAAGTTTGAAACATACGAAAAATAATTATTTTAACCATATATTTTACAATTTATTTTTTTCTTTTTGTCGTTCTTTAGAATTTTTTTAATGGTTAAATTTAAATAAATCATGCTTTTTGTGGAAAAAGATTACCTATACTGTTTCAAATTTGGAAAAAAGAAAAATAATCGTCAAATATGGTTTGTTTAAAAAATGTTTCCTTTTTAAAAAATTGTTTTAACGATTTGATTCATAGAAAAATTGTCTTTTAAAACTGGAAACAGTAAAGTGGTAGAGATTATTTTCCCCAAGAAAAAGAACAGTTAGAAAAAATTAAATTGCAAAATATATTATTAAAATAAATTTCTATTTTAGGCGTAAACATTTTTGATTAAAAATGTTTTTTTTATTTAAAATTTTATCATTAGTAAGGGAGGAGGAAGAGGAGCAGGAGGAGAGAAGAATAGGAGAAAATTCAAGAGGAGGAGACAGTGGAAGTGGACAAAGTGGAAGAGAAGGAAAAAGTGGAAAAGGAGGAGACTTATAAGGAGTAATAGGAGGAGGAGAAGGAGGAGGAGAAGGAGAGAAGAATAGGAGAAAATTGTAGAGGAGGAGATAGTGGAAGAGAAGGAGAAATTGGAAAAGGAGGAGACTGATAAGGAGGAATAGGAGGAGGAGGGGGAGGAGAATAGGAGAAAATTGATGAGGAGGATATAGTGGAAGAGGACAAAGTGGAAAAGTAGGAGACTTATAAGGAGGAAATGGAGGAGGAGAAGGAGAATAGGAGAAACTTGAATAGGAGGAGATAGTGGAAGAGGAGAATGTGGAAGAGAAGGACAAAGTGGAAAAGGAGGAGACTGATAAGGAGGAAATGGAGGAGGAGGAGGAGAGAAGAATAGGAGAAAATTGTAGAGGAGGAGATAGTGGAAGAGAAGGAGAAAGTGGAAAAGGAGGAGACTGATAAGGATGAAATGGAGGAGGAGGAGGAGAGAATAATAGGAGAAAATTGAAAAGGAGGAGATAGTGGAAGAGGACAAAGTGGAAGAGAAGGAGACTGATAAGGAGGAATAGGAGGAGTAGGAGGAGTAGGAGGAGGAGGAGAATAGGAGAAAATTGAAGAGGAGATAGTGGAAGAGGAGAAAGTGGAAAATGAGGAAACTGATAAGGAGGAAATGGAGGAGGAGGAGGGGAGGTGGAGGAAACTGACAAAGAGTAAACGGAGGAAAAAGTGGAATAGGAGGAGGAGAAAGTGAAGGAGCAGCAGACTTACAAGAAGAAAACAGAGGAGTGGAAAGTGGAATAGGAGGAGGATGAGGGTAGGAGGAGGAGGAGCCCCCAAATATCATTTCTTCAAAATAAAATAATACGTCTTCATTACTATTTTCTTTTGAACAAATTTGAAAATGTTTAAAAATGTTTGTAAAAATTCAACTTTTAGACCACCCTAACTTACATTCTGCCGTTCTCCTTGCCGAGTCTTGAATCACTAAATAAATATGGTTCAACAACCCATAATTTTCATGCGAAATTAATTCACTAATATATAAATCCCTTCAAATATCACATTTGATCAAGAATCAGTCTGACTGAAAGAGACAAAGAAATTGGAAGACTACTATTTCAGACTTCACAACCCAAAATTCTCTCAAAGCAGGGTAAAGAGGGTGAATTTTCAACAATCAAAAAATAAGGTATTATAGAAAAATAAATTTTTTTTAATCTAAGAAAATTAGTATACCATATTCCTAAGATACACTTTCAACAAAATAGTTTCAACCAAAAAGACCAATTTCAACAAAAAAGTTGACTTTTCAGCCCAAAAAGATTATTTTTCATCCAAGGAGATTAATATTCTACCAAATAAGACGAATTTTTAACAAAAATTGAATATTTGAATTTTCAGTTGAAAAATTAGCTTTCAAAACGAAACAAAAATTCAATCAAAAAAATGAATCTTCAAGAACAACAAAAATTTATTTTTCACAAAAGTGGATGAACTTTCAACCAAGCAGTTTTAAATTCATCGAGACAGTTGATGTTTTAACCAAACAGTGACAATTTTTAATAAAAAAAAGAATGAATTGTTACCAAAGAAGACGAATTTTCTAAAAAAAATAGGTGAATTTTCAACAACAAAATTAAAAATAATGAACTTAGAAGAGAAAATAGTAACCTATAAATAGCCGAATTTTTAAGAAAGGAATATTGTTCAGTCCTTAAATAAATAAAATTACAACCACAATGCTGAGATTTTAAGTAAATAACACGAAATTTTCTAGAAGAAACTTGATTTTTTGAACCGAAAATATTAATTTTTAATTAAAAAGTTCATTTTCAACCAAATAGTTGAATTTTCTACCAAAGCATTTGAATTTTCGACCAAAACAGATGAATTCTTAACGAAAAATGTAATATTTAATATTCCAACCAAGAAAGATCAGTTTAAAACAAAATAGTTGAATCCTAAACAAAAACAGATAAATTCTCAGCCAAAAAAACATTTTGTAGGTAACTTTCCAATTTTTCAAGCCCTTTTCCAAAGTAATCTGTGAAAAATAAAAAAATTTGCCTACAAAATTAAAACATACCTCTCAAATTATTCTTTTTTGTGATCAAATAATAAAATTTTTAATAAAATTGTCGAAAAACCTTTAAAAACTGATTAGATCAAACATGGGATCATTGTCATCTTACAAGTAATTATCGTGATCGACCATATCACAACTGTCATCTCAACAACTGTCATCTCAATTTTAAACTAAAATATTTATTTTCAACCAAATAGTTTAATTTTCTACCAAAATAGTTGAATTTTCAACCCAAAAAGAAGAATTTTCAAGAAAAGGGTTAAATTTTCAACCAAGAACGACTTTTCAGTGCTGAAAAAAAATTATCAACCACATTATTGAATTTTCAACAAAATAATAAAATCTGGAACCAAATAATAAAACGTTGAACAAAAAGATAAATTCACAACCAAAAACAAAATAACAGAATGTACAATTAAAAATAATTAACTTACAAGCAAAAATAGTTGTATTTATCCGAAAAAAGGGAAAATTTCTCGAAACCAGAGGGAAAAAGAGGAATTATTTTTTTTAACCTGAAAACAGCGAAAAACGAGAAAGCGTGTGAAGTCTGCTGTTTAGTCAAAGGAGATTTTCCCCGGTAACTCTGGATTCTCAATCACTCCCTTGTAATACTTGATTTCTAGAAAATCTCTTATATTATTCGGACTCGGAACCTGGCGACCAGCAAAATCGATACTCGACATCGGATGGAGAAACTGTTCCGGAAAATCGCGATTTTTCAAAAACCAAGCGTCCCTCGTCATGGTTCCATTGTTCGAGTAAAAGGGCAACAAATTGACATGCAGCCGATTCACTTTCGAGTAATGAACTTTAAAAAACTCTCCTTCCGTCGCCTTTTCCCACACAAATCCGTGACTATCAATCACTGGTTTATTTCTGGCTTTGACCAGCCAAGGTGATCTACCGAGATCGTCACGATTCACACCAATTTCCACCTCGTGATCCCAGGGTAAAATGTCTCCGTTCCTCATAGCACCTAAGAGA
This sequence comes from Druon quercuslanigerum, assembly GCA_010014905.2. Lineage (NCBI taxonomy): Eukaryota > Metazoa > Arthropoda > Insecta > Hymenoptera > Cynipidae > Druon > Druon quercuslanigerum. Next base: position 10,241 of record JAAAKG020156943.1, on the reverse strand, counting down.
GAATCACCTTCTAACCAAAATCGGATCCCAACTTCCTCCAGCTTCTCGAAGACATGATAGGCGACTTTCCGCAAGCCAGCGAGACAACAAGGCGGTGTGTAGCGATTTTGGTAAATATAAAAAGGTATTCCGTTCACGACTGATCCGAAACAACGGACAGTTTCTCTGGAACAACCGTACCACTCGATGGAACTTGAGGGCCGTACGACTTTTTTTATGCCGAATTTTTCGAACATTAGACGCTCACGTGTTCGGTGGAGCTGCTGCATCTTCAACTGGGCTTGTTGGCTCCGATGCAATGGTTTTCCTTCGTTGAATGGGTGCTTTTTTAAAATATGAATCTGTTGGAGAGAAAAAAGTGTAATTGTCTCTTAGCGCAAACATTTATTAAATTGTAGTTTTTTTTAATTGTCGAAAAACGTTCAAAAACTGATTAGATCAAACATGGGATCATTGTCATCTTACAGGTGATTATTGTGATCTGTAATCTCCAAAACTTTCATCTCAATTTTAAACTAAAATATTCATTTTCAACCAAATAGTTTAATTTTCAACCCAAAAAGAAGAATTTTCAGTCATAATAATTTTGTTAATAATAATAATATAAGTTATTAATTATTATTTTTAATTATTAACTTATTACTATATATTACCTATATAATTTAATTATTTTTTATATTAATTTATCATTAATAATTTTCACGTCATAATCCATGACGGTCATTCCAAACATCCTTCAGCAGAACACATAAAAAAATTGCAAAATAAATCAATTTTGACACAATTCTCTGAATTTTGCACTAAAAAATATACATTTTTAACAAAACAGAGCATAGTTAAACTTTTAGTAGAAAAAATTATTTCTCAACAAAAAATAAAGAATTTTAAAAAAATAGTTTAATTTTCAACCTGAGTGATGAATTTTCAACTAAAATGATGAATCTTCAATTGGAATAGTTTAATTTTAAATAAAAAAGATGACTTTTCAACCAAAAGAATGGGTCTGCAACTGAAATAGTTGACTTTTCAACAATAACAAAAATTAATTTTTTATATGAAAGCTAAATTGTTAACCAAAACTTAAATAATTAAATTTTAATTTTAAGAAATTACTTTCAATAAATCAAACTAATTTTTTTTAATAGTTAGTTTTAAACCAAGTGAGGAATTTTTAACTAAAATGATGAATCTTTAACCAGAATAGTTGAATTTTTGATCAACTAACTAAATTTTTAACCAAGAAAGTTAGTCTCTACAAAAAAATGCAACTAAAAAATATCCTTTTTTAATATTCGATAATTTTAGTAATTTAAAAAAAAATAAAAAAAATTTTCCTAAACAATAATACCACACCTATCAAATTATCAATTACCGGGATCAATGTCATCCAAATAAAAAGTTAATTTTCAACCAAATAGTTAAATTTTCAACCAAATAGTTAAATTTTCTACCAAAATAGTTGAATTTTTGACCCATATAAAATTATGGAACATTCAACCAGAATAATATGTACATTTTCAGTCCAAAGAAAAAATAATAATTTGCAACCAAAATAGAAACAAACTTTCGACAAGATAATTTAATTTTCGGCAAAAAAATTCCTTTTCAAGAAAAAACTTTTCAATAAAAAAGCTCATATTTCAACCCAACAAATAATTTTTTATTAAAATGATGTATCTACAGACTAAAAAATTAATTGTTAACTTTCAAATATCTAACTTTAATACTTGAATTTTTAACTGTGAAGAAAAAACTTAAAACAATAAGATTTACTTGCAAGGAAAACAAAAAATTTCTAAAAAAAAAAATCAATTCTTAACAAAATAAATGGATTTTCAATATAATAGTTGAATTTTCAATTGAAAAAGAAAATTTTTATCCAAATTATTGAATTTTGAACAAGAAAAGGTAAATTTTCAACAAAACTGATGAATTTTTAAATAAAATCATGAATCTTCAACTGAAATAATTGAACTTTCATAAAAAAAAAAACTTTTTCAACCAAAAATAGAATTGTTAAATTATCTGTTAAAAATACAATTCTCAACAAAAAAATTTAATTTTCTGCAAAATTTTCTACTGGAATAAATCAATTTTTAATTCAAAATATTTTTTCCTACAAATTAGTTATATTTTCAGCCAGAGATGAATTTTCAATTAAAATAGTTAATCTTAACAACAAAAATGAATTTTTAACAAAAGGGTTAAAGGTCTTTTTTAAACATTCATTTTTTTTTTGCAAAATTCATAATTTTAATAGAAAAATTTATCTCTTCTTAAAAATGTAACTAATTCGGTGAATATCAATTTTCCAACTCAAAATTTGGTTAAAAATTGAGACTTTTTATTTAAAAATTAAACTATTTTTTGTAAAATTCATGTAATTTGTGGAAAATTTTGTCTTTTTGTAGAAAATTAATCTTATTGGTTGAAAATTCATCTTTTGGGTAGATATAAACTTAAACTATTCCAGTTGATATTAATAATTTCAGTTGAAAATTCCACTTTGAGATGAAAATGCACCTTTAATAGTTCAAAATTTAATAACTTGGATATAAATTTTCCTTTTTTGATTCAAAATTCATTTATTTCGTTAAAAATTGTTAACTACTCACCAAAAAATACCAAATTTTCACTAAAAAAGAGAAATTTTCAACAAAAAATGAAAAAGTTAAATTTTAAGTAAAAAAATTATTGTTAAAAAAAATGTTCGACAAAATAGTCCAATTTTCCACAAATGAGATAAATTTTCCAAATAAACAATGAATCTTCAACCTTAACAATTAATTTCTAAGAAAGTAGTTTAACTTTGAACGCAGAAGTCAAATTTTTGAAAAAAAATAATTTTGAACAAAGAACGATTTCTCAATCACGGACGAAAAAAAAGTTCATCAAAATTGTTGAAAATTCTAGTCAAAAAGCTAATTTTCTGTAAAACTGTTGAATTTTCAAGGAATAAATTATTTTTCAACTAAACAGTTCCATTTGTAACTAAAAAAGGGGACACTTCAAACTAAGGCCAAATTTTCTACCAAAAGACAAATTTTCAACCAAAATAATGAACTTTCAACCAAAAAATTAAATTTCTTGTCATCCTTGTTTGAATTTTGGTTTAGCCAAACAATAGTTGTTATATTACGTCTAAATAAAATTAATGACAATCGTTATCGATGTTTAAACTAAAGAATCTTCAATGTGGAGAGACATTTCAAAAATATTTATGTTTGTGTAGGTTCAACGAAAAAATATATTTTAAATTAATCAACCTTCACTACTCGCGGGAAAATAATCTAGTTTTGAATAGAACAATTTTGTAGAGTTTTTGTTAGAAATTTTTCATTATTTGGATCAGAATTAAATTAATTTGTAGTAAATTTAACAATTTAACAAAATTATACTTTGGTTACAAAATTGTCAAAAAACTAATCTGTTCATAACATAAATAAATACAAATGTTTATTACATCTTTTTATTTTATATTAACTTTTTTGTTGAAAATTCAACTATTTGGTAAAAAATTCGTTTTTTTCGGCTAAAACATTCAACTATTAAGTAGAGAATTAGATTATTTGATTAAAAATGTATGAATTTGGTTGAAAATTCGTCTTTTTGTAGAAAATAAATTCATCTATTCGATTGAATGAAATTAATGTAACTGTTTTTTTTTTATTAAATTTTTTTTAAATATCAACTTATTACATTTTTCGTTAAAAATTAATGTTTAAATATTTTGTAGAATATTCAGCTGTTTGGTTGAAACTGTACTTTTTTGTGGAAAATTCATATTCTCCGGTCAAAAATCCAATTATTTTGTTTAAAATTCGCATTTTTGATTGAAAATTAATTCCCTAAAACGAAAATTGAATAGGTCCATTTTTTGTGAAAAATGTATCTATGTAGTTTAAACATTCAACTATTTAGTTAAGGAATTTTAGTAAAAAAATCAGTATAAACTAGAAATTTATCGAATACGATTTAAACGAAGCATTCTTCAGACTATTTTAGTTGAAAATTCGCCCTTTTTCTAGAAAATAAATTCATCTATTAGTCTGAACTAAATTATTCTATTTTAGTTGAGTATTCAAATATTTTGATGAAAATTTTTGTTTTGTCTGTTTAGTTGGTTCAATATAACCGTTTCTTTTTGTTTTTTATTAATTTTTTTTTAAATATCAACTTTTACATTTTTCTTTAAAAATTAATGTTTAAATATTTTGTAGAATATTCAAATGATTGGTTGAAAATGTACTTTTTTGTAGAAAATTCATATTTTTTGGTTAAAAACTCAATTATTTGGTACAATATTCGAATTTTTGATTGAAAATCAATTCCCTAAAATGAAAATTGAATAGGTCCATTTTTTGTGAAAAATTTATTTATGCAATTTAAAAATTTAACTATTTAATTAGGAAATTTTAGAAACAAAAAAGTATAAACTAGACATTTATCAAATAAAATGTAAACTAACCATTCTGCAAGCTATATTTTAGTTGAAAATTCGTCTTTTCTGGTATAAAAATAATCTTCTTCGTTGGAAATTTAACTACATGGTTAAAAATTTGTGAAAATTCACCAGGCAACAGTCCTTGCAAAATCCAAAATTTGGTTGAAAAGAAATTTGTTTGGTTAAAAAAGGATGTTTCTTTTAGCAGAAAATTAATTTTTTTTTGTTGAAAATGCAACTATTTTTTTAATTGATTTTCTTTTTGCTAGAAAATTAATCTTTTTGGTTCAAAATTAATTTCATTAGTTGAAAATGAATTTTCTTAGTTGCAAATTTAAATATTCTATTTTTTGAGTGTAAGACTCAACTGCTTTGTTGAAAACTGAACTATTACGTCGAATATTCTTTAAAAAATTGTAAGGTAATGTAAAATTATTTTATTTTGTTAAAATGTGAGATTTTCATTGTTGCATATTAGTTTTTTTAATTAAAAACTTGAGTATTCTTTTTTCTGGATTGAAAATTAATTTTTCTTTGAAAATTTAATTATTAGGTTAAATATTCTTTTGAAAATTCACAATATGGTTAAAAATGAATCTAGTTTCTTGAAAATTTATGGGTTTTTTTGGTAGAAAGTTAATTTTTTTGGTCTAAGTTCCTTTGTTTAGTTAAAAATTTAACCTTTTGGTTGAATATTCCCTAAAAAATTCAAATTTGGTTAAAAAATTATTTATTTTTTCACACTTTTTTGCAGAAAACTAACCTTTTCGGTAGAAAATTTATTTCTCTAGTTAAAAATTATTTCTTTAAACTGAAAATTTAAATATTTTATTTTTTAATGTAAATCCACTGAATGCTTGAAATTTTAACAATTAGGTTTAATATTCCTTAAAAAATAAAAATTTGGTTGAAAATTAATTTGATTTTTTTAAATTGATTTTCTTTTTGCTAGAAAATTAATCTTTTTGGTTCAAAATTAATTTCATTAGTTGAAAATTAATTTGCTTAGTTGAAAATTTAAATCTTCTATTTTTTGAATGAAAAACTTATCTGTTTTATTGAAACATTAACTATTACGTTGAATATTCGTTAAAAAATTGTAATTTGGTTGTAAATGAAATTATTTTGTTAACAGCTGACATTTTCTTTGTTGAAAATTAATTTTTTTAATTGAAAATTTTAATACTCTTTTTTTTCTTGAAAATGAATTTTTCTTTGAAAATTTAACCTTTTGGTTGAATATTCCTTAAAAAGTCAATTTTGGTTAAAAAATTATTTATTTTCTCACACATTTTTTTGGTAGAGAACTAACCTTTTTAATAGAAAATTTATTTCTTTAGTTTAAAATTGATTTAGGATTAAACTATGCAATCGTTGAAATTCCTGAAATCCTTTAATTCTCTGAATTCCTTGAATAGACTAAATTCCTGAAATTCTTTACATTTTTCTGAATTATTGAGAAATTTTTGATTCTCTATAATTCTGAATGTCTCTTAATTCCCTGAATTCCTGACATTTTTTGTATTCCCTAATCATTTTGAAATCCCTGAAATTCTTTTAATTCCCTGAAACTTAGCTGCATTCCTAAAAATCTTTCAACTCTTAAATTGCCTGAATTCCTAAATTCTGTACAATTTTTAATTTAGCTGCATTCCCTGAAATCCTTGAATATTCTGAATTTTCCGAACTTTCTGAATTCCTGAAATTCCTTGAATTCAATAGATTCGCGAATATTTTCTGAATTCCCTACAATCATTAAATATCCTGAATTCATTTAATATTCTCTAAATTTTAAATTATTTAAATTCTCAAAATCCCCTGAATTCACAGAATTTCTTGAATTATTTATTTTTTTTGGATTCCTCTGAAGACGTTAATATTCGGGGAATTTCGATCATTTATATGAATTCAGATATATTTGGGAATCCGGAGGAATTGAGAAGATTTTAAGAAAGTTACCAAAACTTAACAGGATTTAACAAAGTGTAAAAACATTTCACCCCATTCCAAATAATCAAAAAAATGATTAAAAAATGAATATTTTTTAGGTAACTTTTCAATTTTCCAAACCCCTTTCCACATTACCTGTAAGAACTAAAAAAATTTCCTGCATAATAAAAAAATGCCTCTCAAATTACTTTTTTTTGTGATTAAACTGTACAATTTTTAATAAATTGTCGAAAAACCTTCAAAAATTGAATAGATCAAACACCGGGATCATTGACATCTTGCCGGTGATTATTGGGGTCGAATACATCACAACTGTAATCTCAATTTAAAATTAGAATTCTTTATCACATTACTATAGGAAGTTTAACAAAATAACAAATAATGTAGCAAAAAATAATAATATGGAAGCGACACTAATAAATAAACATTGCGGATGATAATAAATATTTAATTTATTAAACTCTCTGTGAAAAAGTATCTTAAACATTCTATTATTGAATTTAAACAGTTCATCAATAAAATCATAAATTGAAGTTTTAAATATTATTATTAAAATTTCAAATAATAATTTGGTATCCAGAATTTACCTTAATTCCAATTGTTCTCATCTGCAGGAATAGAGAATCCGGAAAGGGCAGCATAAACGGATCAGATAATTTTCTTAACAATTTCGCATCCATCATTATAACGTGCCTTCCAATCACAGCATCGCAAATTGTGCCTCCAACATTTGTAATGCGTAAACTCCATTCTTTAATTTTGAGTGCCAAGTTGAAACAACTTAAAGAATTTCTTCCAATTGCAACACTTGTTGTGCCAATCTTAGTTACGTGATTGATCATATCCTTTGAGCAATAAAATTGAATGATGAATTAATTTATTCATATTTGCAAGTTCCTCAGAAACCAAACCCAAAAGAGTTGGAAACTTTTTGGATAGTTTTAAAATATACTTAGTCAGGCCTCAGACTCACTTTAGAGATAAGAAAAAATATAATTTGGTTCAAATTGGAATATTAATTTTAAGAAGTCAACAATTTAGTTAAAAATATCAAAAAAATAAACTGTCTTGTTCAAAAATTATATTCTTGTGTTGATAATTTAACAATTTGATTGAAATTTTGTTTCTTTCTTGCTTAAAATTTTTTTTTGTCGATTGCAAATTCAACTCTTCTGTTGAACATTCATCTTTTTGGTTCGACAATTAAAGAATTTTGTAGAAAAATTACCTATTCGATTGAAAATTGATGTATTTTGTTAAAGATTCGTCTTGTTATGAAGAAAATGAAACTTCTTAACTTAAAGTTGAATTAGCTTCTTAAAAGTACATTTTTTAGTTGAAGATTCATAATTTAAGTTGAAAAGTCGTTCTTTCTTTTGTAAAAAAATTATTTTTCCAAGTTGAAAATATAACTATTTTGTTGAAAATTGAACTGCTTGGTTTAAAATTAACATTCTGGTGTCAAATTCAACCAAAGCAAAAATTTGTAAACCAAAAAGTTAAATTTTTGACCAAAAAGTTTTTTTTTCGACCACAAGGATGAATTTTAAACAAAATAGTAAAATTTTTAACTAAAGAAATAAATCTCCAGCCAATTTTTGAATTTTTTAAGGAATGTTTAAACAAATAGGTAAATTTTCAACCAACAAAATGAATTTTCTACCAAAAAACATCAATTACAAGCATACCGTCAATTTTCATTGAAAAAATTTAATACTTAAATTTTCATATAAAAAATTAATTTTCAACGAAAGAAATTAATATTCTACCAAAAATCTCAATTTTTAACCAAATTTTGATTTTTTAAAGGAACATTCAAAGAAACAGTTGAATTTTCAACGAAACAGATGAATTTTGAAGTCAAAAAATATATTCTATTTTTTGACTTAAATTTCCAGTTGAAAAAAATTATTTTCAATTAAAGAAATTAATTTTGAACCAAAAAGATTAATTTTCTAACAAAAAAACCTCAGTTTTTAACAAAATTAATTTAATTTTCAACCAAGTTTTAACTTTTAAAGGAATATTCGACATAATAGTTAAATTTTCAACTAAAGAAAATTAGTTTTCAACGAAACAAATTAATTTTTTTGAAATTTTTAAGGAATATTCAAACAAATAGTTAAATTTTCAAACAACAAAATTAATGTTCTACTAAAAAAAATAACATATAAAAGCATACAGTAGATTTTCATATAAAAAATTAAGTTTTAAATGAAAAAATTAATATTCTACCAAAAAAATCAATTTTTAACCAAATTTTGATTTTTAAAGGAACAAAAAATGAGTTTTTTCTACAAAAAAGACGAATATTCTACGACAAAAAAGACGATTTTTTTGCAACACAAAATGTAAATTTTGAATCCAAAAATAGGAAGTTTTAACGAAAAAGTTCATTTTCAACTAAAAAGTGGAATTTTCTAAAAAAAAAAGAACTTTGAACTAAAAAGACGAATTTTATACAACAAAAAACTTAAATTTTCATTCCGAAAATAGGAATTTTTAACGACAAAATTTCTTTTTCAACCAAACAGATGAAGTTTCAAGTCAAAAAATATATTCTATTTTTTGACTTAAATTTTCAGTTAAGATTTATTTTCAATCAGAGAAATTATATTTTAAGTAAAAAAATTATTTTTCTAGAAAAAAACCTCAGTTTTTAACAAAATAAATTAGTTTTCAACCAAATTTTGAATTTTTAAGGAATATTCAAACAAATAGATAAATTTTTAACTAAAAAAATAATTTGCAACTAAACGAATTCATTTTTAAGCTAATTTTGAATTTTATAAGGAATATTCAACCTAATAGTTAAATTTTTAACAACAAAAAAATAATTTTTTACTAAAATAACACTAATTTAAGAAAAATAATAATTGTCAAGCAAATTTTAAATTTTCCAAGCAATGTTCAACCTAATAGTTAAATTTTAAATCATATAGTGAATTTTTATTTAAAAAAATAGAATACTTAAATATTCATGTAAAAAATATAATTTTCAGCTGAAGAAATAAATTTTCTACCGACAAGATTAGTTTTCTACCAAAAACAAACGTGTAACAAAATAAATAATTTTTCAAACAAATTTGAATTTTTTAAGGAATATTCAACCTAACAGTTAAATTTTTCAAACTAACTTTATTTCCCATCCCTAAAAATAGAATACTTAAATTTGCTATTAAATAAATTAATGTTTAACAAACAAAAAAATCAATTTTTAACAAAATAAATTCATTTAGAACCAATTTAATTTTTTTAAAGCATATTCAACGTAATAGTTAAATTTTCAACAAAAAAGATGAGTTTTCCATCCAAAAAATACAATACTTAAATTTTCAACTAAAAAAACTAATCGTCAACTGAAGAAATTAATTTTTAACCAAAAAGATTAATTTTCTGCAAAAAAAAAATTTCTACCAAAAAACCTCAGTTTTGAAACAAATTAAATTATTTTTAATTTAATTTTGAATTTTTTAAGAAATATTTAAACAATTACTTTATTTTCAACCAAGAAAATGAATTTTCTACTAAAGAACACCAATTTTTAAAAAATTCCGTTTCAACCAAATTTTTAATTTTCCAAGTAATGTTCAACCTAACAGTTAAATTTTCATCCATACATTGACTTATCATTAGAAAAATAGAATTATTAAATTCGGAATTAAAAAATTTATTGTCAACTAAAGATATTAATTTTTTTCAAAAAAAAAAATTCACCAAAATAAAAATTATTTTCAACAAAATTTGAATTTTTTAAAGAATTATTAATGTATATTATTACATTATTATATTATTACAGATGAATTTTCAAGTCAAAAAATATATTCTATTTTTTGACTTAAAATTT
>JAAAKG020156923.1:0-30114 GCA_010014905.2 Druon quercuslanigerum | reverse complement strand
AACGGTAAAAGATGCGCGAAAACTGAACAAATTTTCACTGTTTGATTAAGATCCTCGACCACCCAGAACTAATAGAGATACGCGAAAAGGAATAACATTTTCAGGTTATTCCATTCCAGGATTGTCATCGGGCACACTCAATTAGTATAATAGAAAGAGTTTCAAAATAAAAATTTCTCATTCTCGAATTTTCTCATTCAGGAATTTTTAAATTCAGGAATTTCAATTTTATTATTCGGGAATTGCACAATTCAGGAATTTTATTTTTCTGTATTTTTTAGTGGTATTATAAACTGCTATAAATTGTCTTATTCGGGAATTGTCTTATTCGGAAATTTTCCAAATTTATGAATTTTACGGTGCCGGCAATTCTACTTTTCTAGATTTGTCAATAATTCCAGAAATTTCATTATTCGGGATTTTTGAAATTCAGTAATTAATAAACTGTTTTTGAGATCTTATTCTAAGGAAAACTTTGAATTCGGAAATTTTATTTTTCTACAATTTTCTCATTCAGGAATTTTAGTATTCGGGAATTTTCCAATTTCGGAATTTCCTTATTCCGGAATTTTATTATTCGGGAATTTCATTATTACGGAATTTTACTTTTCGGGAATTGCCCCATTCGCGAATTTTATTTTTCTGTGTCTTTTAGTCGTATTATAAGCTGCTTAGGAATTTTTTATTTGGTAAATTTTCTTATTCGGAAATTGTATTACTTGGAAATTTTCAAAATTTAGGAATTTTACAGTGTCGGCAATTATATTTATCTGGATATTTCAGTCCTTTCAGGAATTTGATTATGCGAGAATTTTTCAATTCGGAATATCATAAAGTGTTCGGGATTTTATTATAAGGGAATTCTCCAATTCGGGAATTTTATTATTCGACAATTTCATAATATTCAGGACTTTCATTATTCGGGATTTTTCCAAAACGGGAATCACAAAAAATAAACTTTTCAACAATATAAAATTCACGAATAATAAAATTTAAGAATATTAAAATTCCCGAATGAACAAATTCTTGCCTAATTAAATTTCCGAACAGTTAATAATATGACCGAATTACAAAAATAAACATTTTTATATACACTTCTTTATTAACGATGAGGAAAATAATCAACTATTAGCATAAGAAAAAATATTTTTTATGTTTAAAGTCTCGAAAAATATTATTGTTTGCATCAAAAATAACTATAATTTAATCCAGAAATATATTTTTTCCATTATTTTCATTTTAAATTAGAACAATAATAATTGTAGAAACTTTAAACATTACTAATAAATTTATATGAATATTCAATTATTGTATTTTTCTTAAATTAATAATATTTATAAAAAATTGTGTAATTGTTTTACTTTCGGAATTTAAAAATAATTATGAAAGTAAAAATCTCGATAAAACAATAATACGCTTTTACGATCTATTTGTGTAATTGAAAAAGATTTTTATCCAGAAATATATATTTTTTCATTATTGTTATTTTAAATTCAAACAATAATTTCAGAAACTTTAGAAATTAAAAATATGTTTTCAATAAAAATAAGGAACGACTGAAAAATTAGGAAAATTAAAATTCCCGGCACTGTAAAATTGCCGAATTTGAAAATGCCCGATTAATAAAATTGCCGAAAATTAAAAATACCGAATTGGAAAAATCCCGAATAATAAAGTTCTCGACAGAAATATATTTTTGCCATTATTTTCATTTTAAATTCAAACAATAATATTTTTAGAAACTTTAAACATAACCAATAATTTTTTTATATAAATATTCAATTATTGTATTTTTCGAAAATAAATCATATTTTTAAAAAATTGTCTAATTGTTTAACTTCGGTAATTTGAAAATTAATTATAAAATAAAAATCTTGACAAAACAATAATACGCTCTAACGATCCACTTGTGTACTATGATAAATATCTGATGAAAAGGTAAAATGATTTAGTAAGAAAACAACCCATGAAGTTATTATAAATAGGTTGCTAAATTATATACACGCTTTGCTTTATTGTAATGTTGGATTGGCACGAAACGGCTATTACAATTATGTTTGCGCTTAAATATTTAAAGACCGACCCTATGTAAATGTAAATTTTGTTGCTAATTTTCTTCGATGTAGTAAATAAATTTGCCTTACGTGCACTATGTTTATGTATGGACTGATTCACAATTCGTGTCGAGATCAAATTTGAGACTGGACATAAAATCCGTTACAGCTAAAGGGGGTGGGGGGAGGGGGTGAGAGATTTTCTTACGATTTTTTAGAATAGGGAGTGGGGTCATTTTTAGAGTTAAAAATTTTACTATTTTCATAGGAAATTTACCCTTTTAATGAAATTCTTATTTTATTGTTGAAAATTCAAAAGAAATATTTTTTGGATGAAAATTGAACTTCTTTTATGAAAATTCAACTATTTTCATAGAAAATGTACCCTTTTATTATAATTCATATTTTGGTGTTGAAAATTCAAATTAAATATTTTTAGGAAGAACATTGAACTGTTTTTGAAAATTTGTCTTTTGGATTTAAAAATTAATATTTTTTAGTAGAAATTGCAACTATCTTGGATAAAAATGGGAATAAAATTCAACTTCTTTTTTGAAAATTCAACTATTTTTTGTTGTTGTAAATTTGTCTTTTTATTAAATTTCATATTTTGGTGTTGACAATTCAAATGAAATATTTTTTTGTTAAAAATTTTACTGTTTTTGAAAATTTGTCTTTTGGATTAAAAAATTAATATTTTTAGTAGAAACTGCAACTATCTTGGATAAAAATTGGATTAAAAGTCAACTTCTTTTTTGAAAATTTAACTATTTTTTTTGTATTTTGTATTTATATTTTTTTTGTCTCGTTAATAATAAACTCATCAATTTTAGTATAAATTGAACTGAAATGTAACTAATTTGATAAGAAGTCCTCGATTTTATTTGAAAATCTAAATATTTTGTTATATATTCATTTTTTGTTAAATATTAAATTTTTTCACTGAAAATTTAATTTTTTCATTTTCATTTAAAAATTCAACTGGTCGGTTGGAAATCCAACTACTTGATTTTTTTTCTAATCGACAACTAATATTTTTTACCTTTTCTTATTTGGCCTAAAATTAATTTTAGTACTAAAAATTTAACTACATATTCCGTTTTTGGTTAAAAAAAAAAAATTTTATTAAATTTTTATGCATTAATATCAATTTTTTAATAGCAACTGAATCATTTTATCTTGCGTTAAAAATATAAATACTTCATTAAATCTAAAATTATTTGTCAAAAATTCTTTTTTTGGGTAAAACTTTAATTTCTTTATTGAAAATTCGTTTTTCTTTTGTTGACAAGTAATTTTTTTAACTGATGATTTTTGATTATTAATAATTTTTTTACTGAAAAATTACTACTCCGTGTTTGGTTGGAAATTAATATTTTTAAAGCGAAAATTTAACTGTTTCTTAAAAAAAATTGTACAATTATGAAAATTTGCCCTTTTTGGTAGTAAATTATTATTTTTTTTTTTTGAAAATTAGAACATTTTTGTCAAAATTCTTCATTTTTCGTTTATTCTTTACTTTTTTATAAAAAACTGGATTCTTTTATTTGGAAGTTAGGTTTATTGTTGATGAATATTAATTTTTGTTAATGAAAATTTAACTTGCCATTAAAAATTTTTTTTTTTTTTTTGGTTAAAAAGTAATTTTTTAACCAAGCTTCTTCGGTTAATAATTTACTTTTTCTACTAAAAATTTAAATGTTTAGTTTTTGGTTGAAAATTTAATTAAATTATTAAGAACTCTTCTTTTGTGCCTAAATTTTTTTTAGCTAACCTTTTTTGGTTAATAATTCATTTTTTACTGAAATTTTACTGTTCCGTTTCTGTTTACAAAATTGATCTTTTTTAGATGAAAAGCCAACTATTTTGTTAAAATCTTGTATTCATGATACATTAAAACCCCAATATAAGACACCCCGGTTTAGTGTATTCCTAGAACTGACGGCCATAACAATTTTGTAATGAAACAATCTGCAGGAAATATCGCCTAGAAATTTGTTCAAAGAAACCAAAAAATGAATCCATTTCTTTTCTTTAAAAAAATTATATTTAGAGCTCGCGCAAGCATTTTTAGTTCGTTAGTTGCAAAAGGTTGCGCCATGCCTCCAAACTAAACAGAAATTATTCATGGGGACCTGTTTCCTTACGTTAGGATTCCTCCGATTTAGGGCCAAGGCCAAAGAACGCCAGAGCCGTAACTGGTCTTATATCGAGAGTTGAGTGTAATATTGATTTTTATCAGATTTTCACACCCCTTGTGTGCTTGCAGAAGGAACTTCTTGCCGTTAGTTAATCATTTTTTCTACTGAAAATTTATATGTTTCGTTTTTGGTTGAAAATTTAATTATATCATTAAGAATTGTTCTTTTGTGCTAAAAAGTAATTTTATTAACTAATCTTTCTTGGTTAATAATTCATTTTTTTATTGAAATTTAACTGTTCCGTTTCTGTTTGAAAATTTATCTTTTTTAGATGAAAATCCAACTATTTTGTTGAAAATTCATGTACTTTCATAAAAAAATTTCTTCTTTTGGTAGAAAATTACAACATTGGGTAAAAATCATTATTTTTGGTTAGATCTTTATTGACTATTTTTTTGGTTTGTTCTTTCTTCCTAACAATTAGTTTTAGCTGAAAGTGTAATCAATCAATTTCTTGTTGCAAATATTTCCTTGTTAGTTGAAATTTCAAATATTTATTAAAAATTTATGTACTGTGTTAAAAAATTTTCTTTTTCAGCGAATATTATTATTTTTGATTGAAAATTCCTTATCTTAGTTAAAAAATTTACTATTTAGTTAAAAATACATCTATGTTTTTAGGAATGTAATACCTTTAGTTTAACAGATCGAATAACCGAACCCCGATATAAGACACCCCGGTTTAGTAAATTCCTAGAACTGACAGCCTTCACAGTTTTGGAATGAAGCAATCTGCAGGAAATATCGCCCGGAAATTTGTTTGAAGGAACAAAAAAAATTTTATTTCTTTTTCTTAAAGAAAATATATTTAGAGCTGGCGCAAGCATTTTTAGCGCGTTGCAACAGGTTGCGTCATGCGCCCAAATAAAACAGAAATTATTCATTGGGACCTGTTTCCTTACGTTAGAATTCACCCGATTTAGGGCCAAGGCCAAGGGACGCCACACCCGAAACCGGTCATATATCGAGAGTTGAGTGTAATATTGATTTTTTATCAGATTTTCACACCCATTTGTGTGCTTGCGGAAGGAACTTCTAGTCGTTAGTTTATCGTAGGTTGCCACAGAATATCCCATCGTAAAACTTCTTTGCCACGAAAGCCTCCGTCGATTCGCTGCGCCGCACCGGGGTGTGATAGGTCGTAAATAGTTTGAACTTTCGTCGTTTCGAAACTGGAATTCGCTTTAAAAGTGTTGGTGTTAGACTGACAATAAGCATAAGAGACCAGAGAGACCAAGGGAAAGAAAATGGAAGGAATAAAGATTTATCGCTGGCCGAAATAAAATCCAAATCCCTCAGTGGCAACTATAAAACGAGGAACAAGCGGAATAAAGATCCGGAAAGTGTTGATCGTAAAACGTGTTAATTGTGGGAATGGCCATGAGAATTATTTCTGAACCGCAGTATTTCAAACTATGAAACAATTTAATTTAAATTTTGGATAAAAGATACTTTATAATCAAGTTTATTTTCTAATTTTGTTTAGCCTGAAATTAGTTATTTATAAGTAATATGTATTATAATAGGGGATGGTAATGACTGAAAAAAAAATTTATTTTTATCTGTGAAAAAAGATCCCTCTCCTTCGCTCCGCTGGGAATCGAACCCAGAGCACTGATTGCCGCTCGGCTGCATTTACCACTAAGGGACCCTACTTAAATTACGTAATTAAAAAAAAATTTAACAAAAATTAAAATTACGTAACAGTGGGGGTTGTTTATTTATGAACCTAATTTTTAACATTCGTAAATGAACAATAACTTACATTAATTATACAGAAATTTGTCTTGTATCTCACTTTACGCACAACAGAAATCTGCTGAGTGAAAAACGAACCTAGCCAATAAAAATTTTTAAAAAGTTGTTTTATTACGTTTATAAAAAGTTTCTAACTTTAAAGTATTACAAGTTTAAGGATGTACTGTATGATAAAAATTCGAAAATACTATTAAAAAATTATCCCTATTGGTAAGTACAATCAATCTCAAAAGTTGCCTATTTTTAAAATGATTAATAAAATCGATAAAAAAACATTATTTATTAATTTCTGTAAATATTGATAAAGGCTTCTAAACACACTTTAGAAAAAAAGAATTCAGGTTAAAATTGTTTATTTAACAGTTTTTATTTGAAGGTTTAGTTTTTTTTTTCCTTAGGGAAAAGTTACAATTTTTATTTAATCCTAATGATCAAGGCATGTGAAGGATTTGTTACAATTTTATTGGGGTTGTGTTAATTAAAGTTTAAACTATGACTGTTTATAACAATAATAACTGTATGATTTCTCAAGCAATTTTTAAAAATAAAAACCCCCCAAATAGAAATTAGGAGAATCCTTCTAAGAATAAAATGAGGCCTTGATCATTAGGAATAAATAAAAATTGTATATATTCCCTAAGGAGAATGAAAAAACTGAAGCTTCAAATAACAATTGTTAAATGAAAAATTTCAACCTGAATTCTATTATTTCTGAAGTGTGCTTAGAAAACTTCATCAATATTTGCTGAAATTAATAATAAATATTTTTTTGCCGATTTTATTAATCATTTTAAAAAAAGGCAACTTTTGAGATAGATTTTACGTAATATACATCCTTAAGATTCTGATCTAAAGTCTTTTTTGGATAATTATTCAATTTTTTAAAAAAATTTATCTTTTAGTTTGAGAATTCAAGTATCTTCTCAGAAAGTTTACTTTTTATTTGAAAGTCAAATCAAAATCTTTCTTGTATACAAATTGATCTCTATTTTAATTTTATGTTTTTATTTAAAAAATTTATCTACTTTTGTGGAAACTGCGTTTTTTACATAAAAATGCAACTGCTTCGTTAAATTTTGTTAAAAAATCATCCCTTTTGTTTGGAAATTCAATTGTTTAATAAAAAATTCAACTGTTTTGTAGAAAACTGACCTGCTTAAAATTAATATTTTTGTATTGAAAAGCCAACTGTACCCTTTTTTAGTTAAAAACTCAAATTTTTCTTAAATTTTGTTAAAAAATTATACATTTGGTTGAAAATTCAACAGTTTTGTTAAAAATTAAAGCATCTTCGCAGAAAGCTTACTTTTTATTTAAAACTTATACTTTCATGTTGAAAAGTCAAATCAAAATCTTTTTTGAATAAAAATTCCACTTTTTTAAAATTTATGTTTTTATTTCAAAAAGCCATCCATTTTTGTGGAAACTGCGTCTTTTTTACATAAAAATGCAACTTCTAAGTTCAAAATTCAACAATTTTGTTAAAAAAGCATGTCTTTTGTTTAGAAATTCAATTGTTTAATCTCAAATTTAAATATTTTGTAGAAAGCTGACCTGCTTAAAATTTATATTTTGGTGTTGAAAAGCCTTTTTTTACCTCATGGTACCCTTTTTTAGTTAAAAACTCAACTTTTTCATGAAATTTGTCTTTTAATTTAAAAAAAATTTAGTATACAATTATTCCTTTTGGTTGAAAATTTAATTGTTTTTTGAAAATTCAAGTATCTTCTCAGAAAGTTTACTTTTTATCTAAAACTCAAATGTTTATGTTGAAAAGTCAAATCAAAATCTCTTTTGGATAAAAATTCAACTTTTTTTAAAATTTATGTTTTTTTTTCTTTGAAAATTTATCTATTTTTGTGGAAACTGCGTCTTTTTTACATAAAAATGCAACTGCTTCGTTAAAAATTTAACAATTTTGTTAAAAAATCATCCCTTTTATTTGGAAATTCAATTGTTTTATAAAAAATTCAACTATTTTGTAGAAAACTGACCTGATTATAATTAATATTTTTGTATTTAAAGGCAACTGTACCCTTTTTTAGTGAAAAACTCAACTTTTTAATGAAATTTGTTTTAATTAAAAAAATCATCAATTTGAGTAGAAACTGTGTCTTACTTAGATGCAAATTCCAAAATTTTGTAAAAAAATTATCCCTTTTGGTTGAAAATTCAAATTTTTTATTGAAAATTCAAGTATCTTCTCAGAAAGTTTAATTTTTATTTAAAACCTATACTTTATGTTGAGAAGCCAAATCAAAATCTTTATTGGATAAAAATTTAACTGTTTTTTAAAATTATGTTTTTATTTCCAAAATTCATTCATTTATGTAGAAACTGCGTCTTTTTTATATAAAAATGCAACTGCTTAGTTAAAAATTCAACAATTTTGTTAAAAAATCATACCTTTTGTTTGAAAATTCAGTTGTTTACTAAAAAAATTATTTACTTTAGTAGAAACTGCGTCTTACTTGAATAAAAATTTTAAATTTTGGTTATAAAATTATCCCTTTTAGTTGAAATATCCATTGTTTTGTTGAAAATTCAAGCTTCTTCTCAGAAAGTTTACTTTTTATTTTAAACTCATAATTTTATGTTTAAAAGTCAAATCAAAATCTTTTTTGGGTAAAAATTTTTTTTTTAATTTTAAAATTATTTTTAAATTTTTATTTTTATTTCAAAAATTAATTTATTTTTGTGGAAAATGCGTCTTTTGTACATAAAAATTCAACTGCTTATTAAAAAATTCAACAAATTCGTTAAAAAAGCTTCCCTTTTGTTTGGAAATTCGATTGTTTATTTCAAAATTTAAATATTTTGTAGAAAACTGACCTGCTTAAAATTCATATTTTGGGTTTGAAAAGCCAACTGTACTCTTTTTTATTTAAAACTCAACTTTTTCTTAAAATTTCTTTTTAAATTAAAAAAAAAATTTGTTAAAAAATGATCCCTTTTGTTTGAAAATTCATTTTTTTTTTAAATTCAAATAACTTCTCAGATAGTTTAATTTTTATTTAAAACTCATAATATTATGTTTAAAAGTTAAATCAAAATATTTTTAGATACAAATTCAACTTTTTTTTTAATTTTATGTTTTATTTCAAAAATTCATCTTTTTTGTGGTAATTGCGTCTTTCTTACATAAAAATTCAACTGCTTAGTTAAAAATTTAACAATTTTGTTAAAAAATCATTTCTTTTGTTTGAAAATTTAATTGTTTAATAAAAAATTTAACTATTTTATAAAAATCTGACCTGCTTAAAGCCTTTCTTAATTAGAAACTCAACTTTTTTTTGTTAATTTGTCTTTTAGGTATGAGAATTCCTCTGTTTCAGTAAAATTTAATCATTCTAGGATAAAAATACAAGTTTTTTGTTGAAAATTAAAAAATTTTTTTAAGAAGTCATGCTTTTAGTCAAAACTTTAAATATTTTTTTAAAAATTCCTCTATTTCATAAAAAACTTTATTGTTTAAAATTCATATTTTGGAGTTGAAGAAGTAAACTTAAAATTTTTTCGAATCAAAATTCAACTTTTTTTTAAACATGACTTTTGGATTTAATAATTAATATTTTGTAGTTAACATTTCATCTTTCTTGGATAAAAATACAACTTTTTGTAAGATTCATCAATTTTGGTAGTCATCCCTTTTGGTTGAAAATCTAACTTTTTCCTTAAAAATTCGTTTTTTCGTGTATTAAATTTTCATAGCAAATTTACATATTGTTTGAAACTCATATTTCAATGTTAAAAAGTCAACAAAAATTTTTTGTATGAAAATTCAAATATATTTTTTTTAAATTTGTATTTTTAATTTCAAAATTTATCTGTTTTAGTAAACATTTCACCTTTCTTGCATGAAAATGCAACCGTTTGGTTGAAAATTGACGATTTGAATTTTTTTTTTAAACCAATATGTTGAAAATTAATTTTTTTATACAAGATTTATATTTTTAATAGAAAAATTATCTCTTTTGTTGATTGTTTAAATATTTTCTTGAAAACTGATACTTTTTACTTGAAAATTCAATTACTTGTTTTTTGTACCAAAACTACATGTTTTTGTACCAAAAATCTTTATTTACTGAAAAATTGTTTTTTTGATTGTAAAATTAATTAAAATACA
The DNA here is from genome assembly GCA_010014905.2 of Druon quercuslanigerum. NCBI lineage: Eukaryota > Metazoa > Arthropoda > Insecta > Hymenoptera > Cynipidae > Druon > Druon quercuslanigerum. Next base: position 19,975 of record JAAAKG020156923.1, on the reverse strand, counting down.
GGAAACTTCATCTTTCTTGGTAAAAATTAAATTTTTTTTGAAAATATTATTTATTGTGTTCAAAATTCAAGTATTTGTATAAAAAGTATCTTTTATGGAAGAAAATTAATTTTTTTTTTGTTTAAAACAAGTAAGTGAAATTGGAAATTTGTATTTTGTGTTTGAAATATTGTTTGATTCCACCAATAAAAGATCCCATCTTAAAAATATCAAATGATTAGAATGCTGCTGCTTGAATTTTAATGGGCAGGAAAAATGAAAAATTGTTCAAATAAAAATCTAAAAATTTTGATAATGAGGTTTTACCCTTGCAAAACTTATTTTCAGTAAAAAAATTAATTTGTAAAAAAAATTTGAACAAAATAGTTGAATTTTCGTTTCAAAACAAATAATTTTTTGCAAAAAAGTTACATTTTTAGTCAAAGATATATATTCGAAAATTAAAAAATACATATATTGTAAATACTTTAAGCAAAAAATAATTAGCAACAGCAACAAAAAAAAATTAAACAAAATAGTTAAATACTGAACCAGAAAAATGAATTTCAAAGAATGTTTTCTAGCCAGGAAGACAATTTTTATACAGGAAATTAAAATGTTCAAACCCAAATATAAATTTTTAGCACTAAAATTAAATTTAAACTAAACTAAAGGTGTTCGTTATAAAAAAATTTATTTCTAAACAAGATAATTAAATATGCAACCATGTAATGGGATTTGCAAAGATATAAGACGAATTTTTGACTAAGAAAAATGAAAAATGAAATATTAAAAAAAAATGAGTTTTTAAAAATGCACGCATTTTTAGCAGATTTCCTTAAAAATATAAGCAAAAATACAGTTTAACAAGCTACTTGAACTTTCTATAAAAACAGTTAAATTTTCAAATCAAAGAGATAAATTTTTTTAAAACAGTTGAATTTTTCACCAAAACGCTCGACTTTATGACAAAATTTTAGATTTTTTCACAGAATAATTGAATTTTTAGCCCAAAAATTACATTTGCAACAAAAAGAAGATATTTCAACTAAATAAATCAATTTCCAACTGAATAGATTAATTTTACGTTTAAAACATTAATTTTTAGCCCATCAAAAAGAATTTTTCGCAAAATATTAAATTTTTGACTAAATCGATAAATCTTCAGACAAAGATATTAATTTGTAGGAAATACGTGACTTTTCAGTAAAAATATAATTTTTATTAGAGAAAATATTCAACAAAATAGATGAATGTTCAGTCAAAAACAAGGATTTTTAACTAAAATAGGTATTTCATTCACGAAAAAAAAATTCCAACCAAATTTTCAAATTTTTAAGCCGAAAAGTCGAATTTTCTACAACAAAATTTTAAGCTGAAAATATGAATTTTTAACACTAAAGTCAAATTTCAACCAAACAGATAAATTTTCAATTAAAGTATTTGAAATTTTTAAACCAAAACTACCATTTTTTTACAAAACATTCAAAATTTTAATCAAGAAGATAGACTTTATAATAAAATTTCTAAATTATCAAGAAAATAAATTAATATTTAGTCAATCAATGCAAATTTTACCGAAAAGGATAAATCTTGATCCATGAAATAATTTTCAACAAAGAAGATTTTTCAGTTGAGTTTTAATTTCGAAAATATTATTTTCAACCCAGAAAAACAAAAGAATATTCATTCTTTGCTTTAGATAATTAAATAGTATAAATAGGCATTTTGATAGTAAATAGAGTAAAAATTATTAATACTTTCAATAAATCTGGATCAAAATGTTGAGCTTGAAATTATTTATTTAACAAATTTTAAAAAGAGTTTTCTATTTTAGTTTGAATGTTTGATAAAAGCTGAAATATTAATTCAATTTTAGTGATAAAGAATTGATTCTATTCTTTAAAATATTCTTTACGATCTTTTTTGCTTGTTTAGTTTTTATTTTTAAATTTTCGCAATTCAAAGAATAATAAAAGAATGCCCTCAAAAATCAAATTCCAAATTTTTAAAACGAGAAACTCCTTTCGAGATAAATTAGTGTTGAACTAAACCGATAAAGTTTCTTTGGAAAATTTCACCAGCCTGGAAAATTGCGGAAGAAAGTTTTTTTTCGCATTTACTTTCTACATAATAAGGTTTTGAATCAATAAAAAAAGTTTGATTAAAAAATATTAATAGGTTTCAAGCAAATGGAGGAGGGTTTTTCTTCACTCTGGACGCACCTTTTGAGGTAATAAAAAAACATTAGACGGCGATTTAGAAACTGTGAAGGGTGATAAAAAATTTACGCTGTGATAAAAAACTTTGGACAGTAATAAAAAAAAGTTTGGTCGGTGATAAAGCACAACATTTGCAATATGAAAAAAAATAGTGAGTATTTCCGCTAAGTAATGGTCACTCGTCATCAGCTGTTTAGCTTGACACTTGATGAGGTTATAAAAAAACGTTTCATCAGGATATATATTAGATTTATTATTTATTTTTCGAACTAATGCTATTATTTATGAAAATTTTTGATTCAAGACCTTATGTGCTATTTTTTCAAATAATAAAAAAAATTACCTAATTATGCTAATTGAGAAAAATTAATTTGACTCTAATCTGATCTTCAGCCCAAAAATGTGAAATCGCTGAAACGTGACAGGACTAGAATGCGTGGGAAAGCGACATCTGAAAATCAATTGCGAATCGCGACACAGAATGCGTTTGCATTTTATGCTTATTAATTGTAATGCGTGTCACAACAGCTCGTGCCGATACGCTTCGGCCATTAAATGGATGGTGCGCGATATAGCAACGTCACCGAGCAGTATCTCCGTTACGCCTGGGTTAACCTGGACTGCGGTCCCTCACGCATCGCTTAACATAATCCCCCATCCGACCACCGTTACATAGATTACGGAACGATATCTCGGGTCCGAACGATATATTAGTAGGGAAATCTCTATAGGGCCCATTGTCATATGTTTGCGCTGCATCAACCATGTCGGGATCGGGTTTGTATTTCACGTCAACTTTTCATTGATTCCCTGAAGCTTCTTTCCATTCATTTATGAAACATTTCAATTCGTAAAATTCATTCAATAACGCGGCTGGCTAAATATTTCATGTGCTTGTTCCATTTTTATATTTTTGAGCATTTATCTTACACTCCATTTACTCTCCGATTCTCTTCCACTTAGTCGCTCTCCTTTTCCATTCACTACCCTTCCGTTACAATTTTTACCTGAATCTCCAATGAAATCTCCTCCTCTTTTGCGCATTCTCACCACTCCTTATCAGCCTTTCTCATCTAATATTCTTCTACCCCATTCACTCATTTTTATCTACTTTCTTTAATCTTGTCTCTTCCTCAATAAACACCCACATCATCGTTTAGTAGGGGATTGATATTCTTAGTAAAAACTAGTTTTTTTTGGTTCTAAATTCTGGTAAAAGAAGAGATAATATAAGAAGAGAAATATTATGGAGGTAGAGGGGCGGAATGTGAATGTTAATAAATATCTGAAAAGTAGAGGAGAGTAATATATAGGAGAAGATGGTGAGGTATGAGTTACAGGGGAGAGGTGATTGTATGTTAGTGTTTGGAAATTGTGGGTCGAATAAGATTGTCAGGGAGGAGCGGGATTAGATGTGGAGAGAGAGAGAGAGAGAGAGAGAGAGAGAGAGAGAGAGAGATGAGGAGATTAGGTTTGTATTTCAAGTCAACTTTTTATATATTTCCCGAAGCTTCTTTCCATTCATTTATAATACATTTTAATTCGTAAAATTCATTCAATAACAAGTCTGGCTAAATATTTTATGTGCTTGTTCCATTTTTATATTTTTGAGCATTTATCTTACACTCCATTTACTCTCCGATTCTCTTCCACTTAGTCGCTCTCCTTTTCCATTCACTACCCTTCCGTTACAATTTTTACCTGAATCTCCAATGAAATCTCCTCCTCTTTTGCGCATTCTCACCACTCCTTATCAGCCTTTCTCATCTAATATTCTTCTACCCCATTCACTCATTTTTATCTACTTTCTTTAATCTTGTCTCTTCCTCAATAAACACCCACATCATCGTGTAGTAGGGGATTGATATTCTTAGTAAAAACTAGTTTTTTTTTGGTTCTCAATTCTGGTAAAAGAAGAGATACTATAAGAAGAGAAATAATATGGAGGTAGAGGGGCGAGAGATGAGACAGAGAATGTTAATAAATATCTGGAAAGGAGAGGAGAGTAATATATAGAAGAAGATGGTGTGGTGTAAGTTAGAGGGGAGAGGTGATTGTATATAAGTGTTTAAAGATTGTGGTCGAATAAGATTGTCAGGGAGCAGCAGGATTGGATTTAGAGAGATACAGAGAAAGAGAGAGAGAAATAAGGATATTGGGTTTGTATTCCATGGCGACTTTTCATTAATTTCCTAAAGCTTCTTTTCACTCATTATAATATATTTTAATTCCTAAAATGTATCCAGTAACCTGTCGAGATGAATACCTCCCGATTTTGACACACAACTTTTTTACTTTTTATATATTAGATCATTCATCAAAAATTTTATATACTCTCACATCCCCTTCATTTTAGATATTCTCCTTCTGCCTCTTTAAAATTCCCGTTAAAATATTTTTTTGAATCTCCAATAAAATTTCCATCTCCTAATTTCCATTCTCACTAATCCTTACCAACCTCTTTCATCTAATATTTCTCAATACTCTATCCTCATTTGAATCCAGCACCTTTGATTGAATCCCTTTCTCAAAAACAACAACAAACAGTCGTGTTCAGTAGGGGATTGTTATTTTAACTAGTTTTTTTGAGTTCTTAATGCAGGTGAGAGGAAAGAAGATATAAGAAGAGAAATATGATGAAGGTCGAGGGACGAGAGATGAGAGATGAGAGAGAGAGAGAGATAGAGAGAGAGAGAGAGAGAGAGAGAGAGGTAAGATAAGAGGTAAGAGGCCAGACGAGAGGGGCGGAACGTGAATGTTAGTAAATATTTGGAAAGAGGAGAGGGAGAGATATAGAAGAAGATGGTGTAGTTTGAGGCAGAGGAGAGAGGAGATGCTATATAAGGGAGGGTGGGAGGGAGAGAGTTATAGAAGGAGATTGTTTGTAGTGAGTAATATGGGATAGGAGATTGTATATAGAAGTCTGAGAATGATATAGCAAGTTGAAAAAGATTTTCAGGGAGAATATCCCTCATCCAACGTTTATATTTCCCTAATATTCTTCTTTTAATATTTCCTCTACGCCATTCCCTTATTTTACATTACCTTCTTCAATGTTTTCTCTTCCTCAATAACAATCCATATCAACACTTACTAAGGAGTTAAAATTGTTAGCACAAATACTTTTTTTTTTTGTTCTCAGTTCGGTTAAGAGGATATAATGTGACAAAGATTGCCAGGGAGTGAAAATTTTTATTTTCAAAATTAAAAAGAGTAAGTGAATTGAAAGGAGTGATGACAAATAAAGAGAGGGGAATGGGGTTCATGAATAATGAAATAGTAGGAAGTAACAGAAACAGAGTGATAATAGATAGATGGAAAGGGGAGAGGGTAAGAGATATATAAGAAGATAGGATAGTGTGAGTGAGAGATTAGGAGGAATAGAAGAGGGTATATAAGTAAGAGAGGGACGGTGATATGTTAAACAATATAAAAAGGAGAAGGGAGTTGTATAAAGGGTCTTGACTAATAATTAGAAGAAGGTGAGCAACAAGATATTTAAAGGGGTAGCGGTTGGGAAGGAGAAGTGACGTTTGCGTGAGGGGCTAGTGGAGAGTGGTAAAACTTTAGTGTCATTGATATATAAGAAGGAGAAATGGTAAGGGATACAGGGAAAGATGAAGTATTGCGAGTGAGAGACTGGAGGGGAGACGAGATAGTATAAAAGTAAGAGATTAAGGGCATTGGAGAGAATAAGATTGCTTGCTGAATATTTTAAATTTATTACAATTAATTTATTCCCTATTTTTAGTAATTTGTGTACACGGGCGCGATATTTTTCTTCGAAGTGATCATTGTCTTTCAGATTAAAATATCACAGTGAAAACTGGAATATCAAATTTTTTAGACCCCATATCTCTGCCCCCATACTTTTTGTCTACCCTCACACTCCTTCCAATAATTTTTGCCTGAATTATCTGAAAATCTCCCCGTATCTTGCCCGTTTTCAATACTCCTTATTTCCTTCTTCCTTAATACCTTTTGTCTCCCTCCCCTGCTTTCATTTTAGCTTCTTTATTGTTTTCCCTTTATACATACAAATCTTTAGGATCGATTAGGCGAGGGTTTTTATAATAAGAAAACCATGGTTTTTGGGGTTCTCAATTCCAGTGATAGGAGATAGAGATATAGAGAGACATTGAGAGAGAGGGGGGGAGACAAAGAGAGAGAAAGAGATTAAGGAGAGAAAGATTGCAAAGGAAATGGAAAAGGAAAAGGAAAGAGAGAAAAAGAGCGTAGAGAGAGAGAGAGAGAGAGAGAGAGAGTGGGGAGGGGTAGGGAAGATAAGGTTTTTCCCATTGACTCCCTCTGAAAAACTCCTCCTCAGTTGTCCATTCTCTTTACTTCTTATCAACCCTTCTTCTCTAATATCTATCTCTACAACTCCGTTCAATTTTACTCTGGCTGTTTTAATATCATATCTTCCTGAATAGTGATCTATAGCAACGGTTAGTTGCGTCTTATTATTGTGTAGGGAATAATTTTTTTCATTGCGTCTCAGTTTTTTGAGAGCAGAGAGGATATAAGTACAGAAATATTGCGGAGGTAGATGAGAGAGAAATAGTGAGGAGATAGAGTGCAGACAAAAATATTACGGAGGTAGAGAGAAATGAAATATTGAGGATCTAGGGCAGACAGAAATATTGAGGATCGAGAGCAGACAGAAATATTGCAGTGAAATATAAATATTGCAGAAATATTGAGTATCTAGCGGGTGAAGGAATTGTGCGGGGGTAAAGGGGAGAGAAATTAAAGAATGAGGGGAATCGGTGATGTGCTAGTGTACAGGGACGAAAGGTAATGAGAAGCAAAGAGGATGTAAGATATAACGGAAGATAAATTGTTTTTAAAAAGAGACTAGAGAGCAGAGAAGATGTTATAAAAGTTAGAGAAAGATAGGCAGAATGCAATTTGCAGGGGCAAGGAGATTAAATGAAAGCACCAGTCAGTGATTTGAGAAAAGAGGAGATAACATGGCAAGAGAGTGAGTGTTCTACGTTAAATAAGAATGAGGAGGGAGGAAGCATTGCACAATCAGGCGTAAGTAATAATCGGTATCTGAAAATAAGAGATGATGAAAGATATAAGAAATATAGGAAGGTGCAGGTAAAGAACTAAAGGATAGAGGAGATGGTATATCAGCAAGAGTATGGCGGTTTTGAGATTAATAAGATTAGAAGTGGAAAGGATGCATGATAGGCGTGAGTAATGATGTTTTTATGGGAAGTAGAGAGGATGAAATATATATGGGAAAATACAGTCCTGCGAGCCAGAGGCTAGTTGGGAGGGTATAAATGCTTCTCTAGAGAGTAAAATATTAAAAATAATAAATTTAGGAGATAATTTGAACGAGAGTGCGTGAATTATAATTAGTGTATGAATAGCAGAGAGAGAGAGAGAGAGAGGCACATCTGGCAAGATATGATGTGAGTGAGAGGTTAGAATCTAAACGAGAGGGTTTATGAGTAAAAAATTGAATTTGTTACGTTAAATAAAATAACGAGCGGGAAGGGGATTGGATAAAGAGGCATCAACCAGCGAGTTACTTAGAAGGGTGTTGGTTTTAGAGGAGTAGCGATGTGTACATAAGATGGTTTAAATAGGTTTTGAAATCAGTTAAAAAATGCAAGTCAGTTTCAAAATACAAAAATATTCCCAGCCGTTGTGGCATATTCGATTCCGGTTATCAAATAAGATTAAAATGCAGCTTTCAATGAACCTATTGGAAAACCAAAATAGACTACCGTTTCATATTCGCGGTCATAAAATCGAAAATATAAGAACTTCCGCTTTTGCATGTAACAACCACTTAGAGGAGCCTTCAGTGTACGCAAAGGGTCGCGATCTGTCACAATCGCGCCTTTAGAATTGGGCGGAAGTGTAGGAAATTGAAGCCCGGATCAAGCTCACTTTTTTACCGATTCTCTGAAATAAATCAAACTCAAGCGGACAACTGAGACCCTATCCCTTCTCTTCTTCTCACCAGGTCTTCACTCTGAAATTTCAAACTGGACCTTCCATCCTCAACAACTTTATACCCTTTTTTTTAAACGAAAAAGCTGTCTTTAGGTGGAAAAAATTATCGATAACTGAATCAAAATTTTATTTTTATTTAAGCCAATATTAGTTTATAAATAGTTTTTATAATTTCACAATATGCAACTATGAGCAGACTTCACACTCTTTCTCCCATTTCCCTCTATTACTCATTTGTGAAGAATTTCGCTTTTTCCCTGGTTTTGAAGAACTTCCCCCCTTCCTCGTTTTTTAGCTTTAATTCAATATAAAAATAATAGAACTTAATACGACAATCTATTGTGTATGCTATAAGTTTATTTTTGTTGGTTGGAAATTCTACTTTTTTTTCCTAGAAAATTCAGCTTTTTTGGTGGGATGGTGTCTTGTTTGGGTCAATTTGAATATTATTTATTTCAAACTGAACTGTTTTTTAGTGAAAAATTAATTTTACAACTAAAAATTCATTAATTCTAGTTTAACATTGATTATTTTAGTAAAAAATTCAACTCTTTGATTAAACATTTAAATATGTTGTTGAAAATTCTTCTTTTTCGGTTGCATCAAACTGTTTTTTAATTAAAATAAAAATATTTTTTGTTTACTATTCAACTGTTTTATAAAAAATCATGTTTAAGCTTACAAATTCAATAGTTTGGTTCATTTTTTTATTATGGACTGAAAAATCTGCTTTGTTTAAAAATTTAACACTTTTGTTAAAAATGCGTTGCTTTGGTTAAAAGTTCATTAAAAAAAATAATTTATTTTTGTTGAAGATTCATAAATTACATGAAAATTAATTTATTTGATTGTAAATTAAACTATTTGATTTAAAATTCATTCTTTCCTGATTTCAAAATTCATTTTTTTCTGATTTGAAAATTATATATTTAAACTGAAAATTTAACTATTCCACTTTCGATTAAAAATTTATGTTTTTTGTTTGAAGATTCAGCTACGTGGTTAAAAAATCACTTTTTAGCTAAAAATTCTATTGTTTGATAGAAAATTCGTTTTCTTGACTTAAAAGTTCAATAAGTTGGTTGAAAGTTTTTTCTTTCTTGACTGAAGATCTTTTTTTTGTTGTAAAAAATATTTTTTCAAAATGAATCTTCTTGGTTGAAAATTCATCTTTTTATACATTAAAAACTCAGATACTTGACCAAAGTCAGACTATTTTGTCGAAAAATTAATTTTTTGTGTGAAAAATCCAACTAATTTGTTGACAGATTCTTGTTTTAAAAATTCAATTTTTGGTTTGCTTATTTGATTGTTTTCTAAAAAACTCATCTTTTGGACTTATGAATTTAACTATTTTGTTAAAAATTAGTCTTTATTGTTAAACATTTTTTAGACCAATAATTTATCTATTTCATTCTTGGTAGAAATTTCATCTGTTTTGTTTAAAAATACAATTGTTTGGTTAAAAATTAATCTGCTTTGGTTAAGGATTCAAATTTTTAGTTAAAAGTTATTTTTTGATAGCCGAAGATCAATTTTTTAAATAAAAATTTAAATATTGTATTTTTGGTAGCAACTTTAAATTTTTAGTTAAAAATTGAACTAGATTGTAAAAAATGTCTCTTTTGATGGAAAATTGTTTGGTCTGGATAATTTAACTATTTTGTTAAAAATTAGTATTTTTTGTTAAACATTTTTTTAACGAAAAACTTAACAATTTTATTCTTGGTAGAAATTGCATCTGTTTTGCTTAAAAATACAATTGTGTAGTTAAAAATTAATCCGCTTTGGTTGAGGATTCAAATTTTTAGTTGAAAATTTGTATTTTATGGTTTTCGATGATTAGTTTTTTTAACTGAAAATTTAAATATTGCATTTTTGGCAGAAACCTTAAATTTTTAGTTAAAAAAATTGAATAATTTTGTAACAAATGTGTTTGGTTTAAAATTAATCCGCTTTGTTTGAGGATTCAAATTTTTAGTTGAAAAATCGTATTTTTTTGGTTGTCGTAGATTACTTTTTTTTAAGTAAAAATGTAAACATTGTATTTTTGGTAGAGACTTTAAATTTTTAGTTGAAATTTGAACTATTTTGTGCAAAATGTGTCTTTTGATGGGAAATTAATCTCCTTGGTTGAAAATTCAGCTTTTAAATTGAAAATTCAACTATTGGTTAAAAAATCCACTATTTTGTTGAAAATTTTATTATAATGTTGAATTTTTCAATATTTTATCAAAAACTATCTTCTTCAGTCAAAAATTAATCTTTTTAGCTTAAAAATGAACTTTTTTGTTGAAAATTAAACTTTTCTCTAAGAAAATCAGCTTTCTAGCTTAAAAGTTAAACAATTTCGTTGAAAATAAAACTGTCCGATTAAAAATTATTTTCTTTTAAAAGCTAAAGAAATTTTCTTTCAAACTCATCTTTGCGGATGAAATATTAATTTGTGTGTTGAGGGTTTAATTTTTGGGGTTTAAAAGTGAAGTGTTTTCTAAACAATACGACTTTAGCTTAAGGTAGTTAAAAATTAATCTGCTTTATTGAAAGGGCAATATATTTCGACTTTGAATCTTAGGGATTAGAAACATTATACACTGATTTTAACTATTTGTAATTTATTTAATTCAAAATAATTTACTTTTTTTATTATTCCCCTATTTGGCCTGTGAAGTCTGCAAAGAGCAATGGCGTGTTTCTAACTAGTCATGTTAGAAGAAAACTAATAAAAATAACTTGGTTTTGATATTTTTAATATTACATCGTTTGTGTGCACGACTACCATATTTTTCATTAAAATGATAATTGTCATTCAGTTTGATCCATCGATTAAAAAAATGTAATTTTAAGTAGCTTTTTCGTTCAAAGTTGAAAGAGTAACAGGTAGTTATTTGTATCCCCTGAAGCAATCGAACCAGACTGTTATCGACAGTCAGCTTTAATAAACCAAGTTAAATTCCCATTCTTTCGTAATTGAATTCTATCAAATTTTGCTGACTAAAATGGCTTGAATCAATAACTGCCTAAGGGGATCTTAAAAAATAATCAGCTCATCGCGTTCATCGCAGGTCTGTTCATTAAATATTGACGCAGAATGAAAGATATGATACTATCCATAATAAAATATCTCGCAATCAAAATTAACATTATAATGAAGATTTGCATACAAAAACGAGAAATATACTCTCACAAATATTCCCTAAATGTCCCACCTTAACTATATAGTCACAGCAAAGACAGCTTTTCTCGTCGCGAATTTACCACTTTTAGTTTTCATTTGGCGAAATTGTCCTCCATGAGAGAAAAGCGTTTTTAATAATTTTTTTAAATTTTTTTTTTAATTCACCGCATGGGGAATGTAAGGCAGAAGGTAAGGTCCAGTTAGGATGTACTGCACCGCGACGACCATTAGCTGTGGCGCACTCCATCTGATGATGTATGCACTTCCTGAAACAGAAATGCATTTTGTGTGTTAGTTCCCTCTGCGAGGACATAGAAAAAGAAGGCGAGGAAAAGACTTTTTGGATGAAGAATGACTGATTGAGGCAGAAAAATAAAGTATAACTGAGTAGATAGGGGAGGCTTTCTTGAAACTTTTGTCAAAATCCCCAATGGCCATTTCGCTCCTCCATCACTGTGCCAGGTTTTATGTCAGAGTTTCGAAACTTCCATCAAGTGGTGATGAGTGTCTCTTTACAGGGACAAGAAACAAAAATTAAAAGCGAAAATACTTTTTTGCCATTTTTTTGGGTTGAAAATCCATTTTCTTAACTGCTTATTCAAATATTTTATTTTTGAGTCAAAGTTAAAGACTTTTAGTTTAAAATTCAATTGCTTGGTAAAAATGAACTTTTTTGTTGAAAATTCATCTGTTTCGGTAGCAAATTCAACTATTTGGTCACAAATTCAAGTATTTGATTAAAAATGTACGTATTGGGTTACGAATTGAACTATTTTGTTTAAAATATAACTGTTTTTTGCTAATTTTTTTTTCTCCAAATTTAACTATTTGAATTAGTAGTTTTAAGAAATTCAATTATTTCGTGAAAAATTCGCCTTTTCGGCTTAAAATTGCATAATTTAAAAAAATGTAGGGGGCCTTAGCGCTTTACTTTAAAAGCTGGTAAGACAATTTGAAACTTTTAGCCATTTTAGTTTACGCTAGTGTTTTACGCCAAAAATTTATATTTTCAAACAATAATCATTATGATTTAAAGAATTTCAGTTTTTGAATAATTTAAGGTTTTATTAACGTTTTTGTCCTGAAATAGGTTTTTTAAACAAAAAAGTTATGTTTAGAAGACTCATAATTTTGTAAATGTTTTAGGTTAGGTTAGCGTTTTACGCCAAAAACTGGCATTTTAAACCAAACATTATTATAGTCTGAAAAAATTAAAGTTTTTAATAATTATGGTTATTTTTCTATTTTTTATTGAAAATCGTCCCGGAAATTGGTATTTTTATTTTAAATAATGGATTTTCAATACGATTAAAAGCTTTACATAATTTTAGATCACGTACTAGCGTTTAACACGAAAAACTGCTATTTTAAAGCAATAATCATTATGGTTTAAAGATTTTTTAGTTTTTAGACAAAAAAAAGTTTTATAATAAACAAATTATATTTAAAAGGTTCATAATTTTTTTAAAGATTTAGGTTAGGTTAGTGTTTTACGCGAAAAACTGGCACCTTAAAACTTACATCATTATAGTGTGAATAAGATTTAGAATCTCAATCTTTTTTGTATTTTTTATTGAAAATTGGCCCGGAAATTGGTTTTTTTATTTTAAATAATAGATTTTGAATATGGTTTAAGGCTTTCAACAATTTTGGATTACGTTAGCGTTGTACATGGAAAACTGCTGTTTTAAAACAATAATTATTACGCTTTAAAGATTTTTTAGTTTTTAAATAATTTCAGGTTTTATTAACGTTTATTGACAGGAAATAGTGTTTTCATTTTAAAAATTTATATTTAAAAGGTTCATACTTTTTTAAAGTTTTAGGTTAGGTTAGCGTTTAACATGAAAGACTGGCACCTTTAAACGTACAATATTATAGTCTGAATAAGATTTACAATCTCAATCATTTTTATATTTTGTATTGTAAATCGGTGCGGAATTTGGTTTTTTAATTTAAAATAATAGATTTTAAATAAGGTTTAAAACTTTCAACAATTTGGGATTGCGTTAGCGTTTTACATAAAAAAACTGCTATTTTAAAACAATTATCATTATGGTTTAAAGATTTTTAGTTTTTAAATAATATAAGAATTTATTAACGTTTTTTGTCAGGAAATAGGTTTTTAATCATCAAATTTATATTTAAAGGGTTTCTAATTTTTTTAAAGTTTTAGGTTAGGTTAGCGTTTTACACGCGAAACTTGCACAAGAAAACGTGCATTATTATAGTCTGAATAAGATTTACAATCTCAATCATTTTTTATATTTTGTATTGTAAATCGGTGCAGAAGTTGTTTTTTTAATTTTAAATAATATATTTTAAATAAGGTTAAAAACTTTCAACAATTTTGGATTACGTTAGCGTTTTACATAAAAAACTGCTCAAGGTTAAGGACTTTTAGTTTAAAATTCAATTGCTTGGTAAAAATGAACCTTTTTGTTGAAAATTCATCTTTTTGGGTAGAAAATTCTACTATTTGGTCACAAATTCCAGTATTTGATTAAAAATGGACATATTGGGTTACGAATTAAACAATATTTTGTTGAAAATACAACTGTTTATTTGATAATTATTTTTTTGCAAACTTAACTATTGGGATGCGAATTCTTTTTCAAGTTGAAAATTAAACAATTTTAAAAATTCATCTTAAATATATAAAATTTATTTTTAACATTTAATATAACATTTAGCATTTAATATTTAATACGAGTTCTGTTAAAAATATATTATTTAAAAAAAAAAAATTATTTCGCAAAAAAACTCGCCTTTCCGGCTTAAAAATGCATAATTTTGAAAAATATTATTAATTTTTAAAGAAGATCTGGAATGTTTTGAAAAATTGGGATATTTTTTGTGTTTTTCGTTGAAAATTGGTACTTTTGATGAAAAAATTGATTTTTAAGACAATTTGCAACTTTTAATAATTTTAGTTTATGCTAGCGTTTTACGCCAAAAATGTTTATTTTAACGCCATAATCATTCTGATTTGCAGATTTTAATTTTTTGAATAATTTCAGGTTTTATTAATGTTTTTGAATGGAAATAGCATTTTTAAACAGAAAAATTATATTCAGAAGGCTCATAATTTTGTAAAAGTTTTAGGTCAGACTAGCGTTTTACGCGAAAAACTGGCATTTTAAAAAAAACCTTATTATAGTCTGAGCAAATTTAGAATTTCAATAACTATGGTTATTTTTCTATTTTGTATAGAAAATCGGCCCGGAAATTGGTTTTTTTATTTTAAATAATAGATTTTGAATATGGTTTAAATTTTTGAACAATTTGGTAGTACGTTAGTGTTTTACACGAAAAACTCGCACCTTAAAACCTACATCATTATGGTCTGAATAAGATTTAGAATCTCAATCATTTTTTTTTTGTATTTTGTATTGGAAATCGGTCCGGAAATTGGTGTTTTTATTTTAAATAATAGATCTTGAATATGGTTTAAAGCTCTAAACAATTTTGGATTGCGTTAGCGTTTTACACTAAAAACTGCTATTTTATAACAATAATTATTATGGTTTGAAGATTTTTTAGTATTTGAATAATTTGTAGTTCTATTAAAGTTTTTTGACAGGAATTAGGTTTATAATTAAAAAAAATATATTTAAAAGGTTCATAATTTAAAAAAAAATTTAGGCTAGATTAGCGTTTTACACGAAAAACTGGTACTTTAAAGCGTGCATCATTTTAGTCTCAATAAGATTTAGAATCTCTATCTTTTTTTTTTTTATTTGAAATCGGTCCGGTTAATGTTTTACATAAAAAACTGCTATTTAAAAACAATTATCATTATGGTTTAAATATTTTTAGTTTTTGAATAATTTTAGGTTTTATTAACATTTTTTGATAGGCAATGGGTTTCTAATAATAAAATTTATATTTTAAAGGTTCATAATTTTTTTAAAGTTTTAGGTTCGGTTAGCGTTTTACACGAAAAACTGGTACATTAAAACGTACATTATTATAGTCCACATAAGATTTAGAATCTCAATAATTTTTGTGGGTATTTTTTATTGGAAATCGGTCCGCCAATTGGTGTTTTTATTTCATATAAAAGATTTTCAATATGATTTAAACCTTTATATAATTTTAGATTACGTGTTAGCGTTTAACGCGAAAAACTGCTATTTTATAACAATAATCATTATGTTTTGAAGATTTTTTAGTTTTTGTATAATTTCAGGATTATTAAAGTTTTTTGACAGAAAATAGGTTTTTAATTTTAAAAATTTATATTTAAAAGGTTCATCATTTTTAAAGTTTTAGCTTAAATTAGCGTTTTACACTAAAAACTGGTCCCTTAAAACGTACATCAATATACTCTGAATAAGGTTTAGAATCTCAATCATTTTTTTTTGTATTTTTTATTGGAAATCGGTCCGCAAAATAATGTTTTTATTTTAAGTAATGGATTTTGAATATGGTTTAAAGCTTTTAATAATTTTGGATTACGTTAATGTTTTACATAAAAAACTGCTATTTAAAAACAATTATCATTATAGTTTAAATATTTGTAGTTTTTGAATAATTTTAGGTGTTATTAACATTTTTTGATGGGCAATGGGTTTCTAATAATAAAATTTATATTTTAAAGGTTCATCATTTTTAAAGTTTTAGGTTAAATTAGCGTTTTACACTAAAAACTGGTCCCTTAAAACTTCCATCATTATAGTCTAAATAAGATTTAGAATCTCAATTTTGTGTTATATTTTTTATTGGAAATCGGTCCGGAAATTGGTGTTTTTATTTTAAATGATAGATTTTGAATATGATTTAAGGCTTTGAACAATTTTAGAGTACAACAATAAAAATTGTAATTGAAAGGTTTTCAAATTTTAAATATTTCCAGGTTGAATTAAGGTTTCTCACAGAAAACAGGTTTTTTAAATAAAAAAATAGATTTCAAAGGATTATATATTTTTTTTACAGTTTTAAGTTAAGTTAGTGTATTATGTGAAAAACTGTCATTTTAAACCAAGTATTATTATAGTCTGAAAAAGATTTAAAATCTTAATCATTTTGGTTATTTTTGGATTGTTGTTTAGAAACTGATATTTTTTATAAAAAAGTTAGATTTTAAAGATGATTTTAAACTTTGAACAGTTTTGGATTACGTTAGCTCGTATTTAAAAACAGTATTCATTATGGTTTAGAGGTTTTCAGTTTTTGAATAGTTTCTGGTTATATTAGCGTTTTTACAACAATTTGAATTTTGCTTCTCGTTTTACACTAGCAACTATTATTTTAAAATTATTTTAAATTAATTATTTAATTAATAAGTAAATAATTAATAATTAATAATAAATAATAATATAAAGAAATTTAGGTTTTAAGTTGAAAAATAGTATTTAAACAAAATTAATAATTTTCAAGAAGATTTAAAACCTTGAACAATTTTAGTTTATGTTAGTGCTTCATGCCAAAAATTTATATTTTTAAACAATAATTATTATGGTTTAAGGACTTTCTATTATTAAACAGTTTCAGGTTATGTAAACATTTTTTACAGGAAATACGTTTTTTTCAACAAAAAACATTAGATTTTAAAGGTTCATAATTTTTCAGCAAGTTTAGATCACATTGATTCTTTAAACTTAAAATTATTGTGGTTTTAACAAGATTTAGAAACTTTTGAAAATTTTAGGTTATTTTAAACAATTCTAGGTTAAGGGAAAATTGGCAATTTAGGTTAGAAATCATTATTGTTTAAATTAAACTTAGAATCGTTTAACAATTTTTGGTTATTTTTGTGTTGTTCGTTGAAAAGTGGTATTTTTTTTACAAAAAAGTTAGACTTTAAATAAAATAAAAAACTTACAACAACTTTAGGTTATGTTATGTTTTCCACAGAAAATCGATTTTTTTTTAAACAAAAATAATTATATTTAAAATGTTATACTTAGACCAAGATTCTAAACTTTAAAGCAATTGCGGGTTTTAAAGTTGAAACAGGAAATCGTTTTTTTAAACAAAAATCATTAGATCTCGAAGAATCATGACTTTTTAACAATTTTATATTACTTCAGTGTTTTAAACCAAATGAAGGGTATTTAAAAACAAATTAATTTGTCTGTGCCAAATTCAGAATTTTTTAACCATTTTTTTATTACTTAGGTCTTTTTTCGTCGAAAATTATGATCTTCCATAAAAAATGAGATTTTAAGGATGAATCTCAATTTTGAAGAATTTTAGGTTATGATAGCGTTTAACGGCAAAAACTGTAATTTTGAAACCAAAATGTTACACGAAATCGTTGGTTTTTTCAACGACGATATTTAAGACGATGAAAAATTTTGAACAATTCTAGGTTAAAGGGAAACTGGCATTTTAAGTTAGAAATCATTATAGTTTAAATCAAATTTAGAATCGTTTAACAATTTTGGATTATTTTTATGTTGTTTGTCGGAAACTGGTATTTTTTTACAAAAAAGTTAGACTTTAATGAAAATTCAAAACTCTTAACTATTTTAGGTTATGTTAGCGTTTTCCACAAAAAATCGATTTTTTTAAACAAAAATAATTAGATATACAATGTTATAGTTAGAACAAGATTCTAAACTTTAAAGCAATTGTAGGTTTTAAAGTTATTACAGGAAATCCTTTTTTTTAAACAGAAATCAGTAGATATCGAAGAATCATGATTTTTTAACAATTTTATATTACTTCAGCGTTTTAAACCAAAAGGAGGGCATTTAAAAAAATTAGTTTTTCTAAGCTAAATTTAGAATTTTTGAACCATTTTTTATTCTTTTTGTCATTTTTCGTCAAAAGTTAGTATCTTCATTGAAAAAATGAGATTTTAAATATGAATCTCAACTTTCCAGAATTTTAGGTTATGTTAGCTTTTGTCGGCAAAAATCAATATTTTGAAACAAATATTTTACACGAAATCGTTAAAAAAATTCTTATAATTTAAATAATAGTTAGATTATTTCAACAATTTTGTATTTCGTTATTGTTTTTTGTCGATAAATTTTATTTTCATTTAAAAATTAATTTAAAGTAAAAAAAATACGATATTTAAATAACAATAGGATACATCTTTTTCTTCTTCGCTTATGTTTCTATCTTACCTAAAATTTTACTTTCAGAAAATCAGAGAGCTAACCAAAATGTCAATAGATGAATTCTGTTGCAATTAAAAAATTTATAACTTATATTTTTATATTCGAAATTGAAAAAAAAGTTTTTTCATGGAAATAATCTAAATTTCTTTTAACTTTCTAAGTCGCTATTCATTATTATTCAATAATGGTCGTCAAAAGTTCATCAATAGATCAATCCACTCGTCTCGAAGACGCAAACAGGTACATATAATATAGTATTGTTATATAATATTTTTAATATAAAAAAATTATTTTATAAACATGGCAAATAATTTTATTTAAAAAATTATAAATGATATTAGTAGGTTATGGTCAGTCAGTAAAAGATTCTTCAATTAGGCAAGCAATGCGTCTCAAAAACGCGAACAAACATACCACATAAATTATTGTTGCATTTTCAATACTAAAAAAGATACTCTCATATCAAAAAGATAAACAATATATTTTTAAATTTAGGAATTGTTTTTAGTGTATCACCATTAATCCGAAACCGTTCTTATATTGGAGTTCAGTATATCAGAATTCTGCCCGATAAGCGAAAATTTTCTGACAGTTCAACAACTTCAATTTTGAAGTTTCTCAATTTGATGTTTTTTGGGTAAATGCAAAAAGTATTATTTCTTAATAGATTGTAAACACTTTTAATTGTAAAACTTTTAATTTACAAATTGCCTAAGGCATACGTAAAATACATGAATTTGGACAAAATTTCAACAAAATAAATTTATTTTCATTTAAAAATATTAAAATTTTCAAGAAAAGCTGAAACAGTGTCATTAGTAGTTTAAATAACTTTTATTTTAACTAGGAAAAACTAATTTTCAACAAAATCATTAAATTTATAATTAAAGAAACAAATTTCTGTCTAAATTTATTAATCTTCCACAAGAAAAGTAAACTTGTAACCAAATAGTTCAATTTTCAACCAAAAAGGTGAACTTTTTAATACAAAAGTCAAATTTTCAACAAAATACATCAACTTCAAACAAAAATAGAACAGTCACATTTTTATTTGGGAAAAGAAATTTTCAAGAAAATTGTAATTTTAGTGACAGAAATGAATTTTTTCCATAAATAGAATATTAAAATATTGAATGAAAAAATTGATTTTAAACCAAATAAGATAAATTGCAAACGAAAAATTTTAATTTTCAACTAAGATAGTTAAATTTCTATCAAAAAAGATAAAGTTTCCACAATAAATATAATAGTTAAATTGTCAGATAAAAAAAATTTAAAAAAAATTTTTAATTAGTTAAATCCTCAACTAAAACAAAGGAATTTCTAAACAATAAGATAAATTTTCAAGCAAGAAAGATTTTTCAGTCATAAAAGAAGAGAAATCTTATTCATACCGGAAAATATAAATTAACCAAACATAAATAGTTTTATTACCAGTAAACAAATTAATTTTCAACGAAATTATTAAATAGATATTTTAGCAAAACTATTTGCCAACAATAATCGGTCTTACGGTCTAATTGGAGTCAAAATAATTGTTTAAA